>VOPJ01003742.1:0-152454 GCA_014673585.1 Semibalanus balanoides
ACGTCACGACCAATCAGAGGCTGGCATTTGCTGGACCCTCGTTGGTAATGCTGAAGGTGCCGGACTGAGCCCCCCTGGGTACAATCATATATGATCGAGTGATTCGTGCCGATTCTATTGAAAAGCAATTAGCGCGTGATGAGCATTTTTTCAACCGTGATAACTGGTTTGAAGGTGAGGATGTCAGCAAATAAATCAATTTTTAGATCGGATCTCCTTATAAGGGCATTGCTCCGCCCATTTCGATGACGTCACGATCTATTTTTCGATCGATCCATTTTTTATTTTTGATCACCTCCCCGTAGTTTGCCCAAGTCCACCCAAGTCCCAACTGACATACTATAGGGTAAAAGGGAAATATCCTTAGAACATAGAGGAAAAGGCACTGATTATGTGATCCATCTGTAAAATTGGTCTCTGGATTGTTCTTTTGACTTTTTATGCTATCAGCAATGTAGATAATATGATGCACTATTTTTTTAATAAATTTAGTCTGAATGCTTTGTAGGAATGGCTCTCCGAGGTCAGAACCCTATCTCTAGGTTACAAATAGCATGAAATGTCTGGTGTTATGACATGTCGCATTATGGTTGTGCACCCAAATTTTGACCTACTTCATCTTATGGTATTCATGATTTTTAGTCGTCAAGGCCTGTAGTACCCAGTCTCATCAAGCTCATGATTCCTGCCATGTCTCAGTCAGTGTCAGGTATGCTGTACCAGACGTGATCCCAATGGGCATTCAATCTAGCCTTGAAGGCATTGAGTGAAGAAGTGCAGACCACTTCAGATCAAGATTGTAGTCTGTTCTAATCATTCACAATGCATTTGGCGAAGGCGAATCGTCTGACCTATGTGGATGCCAAGAACTTGCAAAGTTTGAAAGGATGGCCTCTTGATGAACTATCCACCAGTGTGACATACTCTTGGATCTGTGTCAACTCCACCGAAGAACAACTGATATGTGTAGATCATGTTGCTTCTCTGCCGCCTATACTAGAGTGATATTCTTAGGCTATATATAGAGACTTGTTCTAAGGTTATTGAGTGTTAGAATTGTCTTATCTTATGTTAACATTTGTAATGGAAATGAATGGTGTTTTGCATTGTCAACTGCTGACAGTTCTGAGACTAACACAATGCATACATTGAACATTATGGATCTGATCTGGTCTCTGGGAATTGGGATATGAATTTGATATTTTATGAATATACTAAGACCATGGGCTCACATCATAAAATTGCCTTTGAATTCACTGGCTTTCAAAATGATAAGTATGCTATTGTATAGATAGGAATCAACAGGACTCCCAAGATTTACCTCCCATATTGTGTTAACAGATTTATTATTTCTATAACACATTTATAATTTATTAACTGATACTTTTCACCTGTTAATAATTTTATATTTATTTTAATTGAGGAGGCTGGAGGCATGCTCATATATCAATGCTACTTTGCTTTATTATATTTTGAATGTCAAGTACCTACCATATTAGTTGAAATATATAATCCTGTTGGATCCAAGTTCCAAGTTCCTGTGGAACCATAAATCCACTTTAAATGCTAGGATTAAGTTACAATCTCTGGTCACTTAAAATCACTGGATATTATAAATGTTATTAGAAGCGTTTTGGTGCCTTTGTGTGTTGGTATTGTCTACACCACCAATAGCATGAAGTGAGAAAAGTCAGGTATTTAAATGTGACCAGAGATTGGTCCTGTATCCTAATCACAGGATCCTGCTCTATCCAGATATGTAACCAGCTACCACATTTAATATAGAGGTTTGCTGGGCTCCAGGATCCACCATTTCATTTTGTGGGGATCATAGATTCATTATTGGATTTGGTTAGGGCCAGGGTGATCTTCTTGGTCCAGGGATCTATGTCTGGAGTGTCATCCACAGTCCACACACATGTCTGTACTCTGTTGACTGGTTTGTTGAATGTTCGAAGAAGCTGTATCATTTCTGTTGAAGACACATTACATCTGATTGACTCAGTAGAAATTGCAGCAATTTATGATATGGTAAAGGCAGGGGTGGTGTGAACCATGCCATCCATGGTTTCCTGTAGATATGTGTTAAATATGTTTGCATACATGATACAATACAATGCAACACAATCTGTCCTGTCTGTTCCTGTTCTCTCACCTGGTTCTCTCACCTGGTACGGTTCCACCGTGCCCGACAGCCTTAAGGATGAGACAGCAGGCACGAGGGGAACCCAGGATCATAGGACACGCCAGTTGAACAAGTTACATGCGGAATGGTTGCTGATTTAATAAGACAACTGGATTAGAGTATCCTCATATAACACACTTTCTAATATTACTTTGTGTCTAGATTAAAAGTTCCTAATAAAACAGTAGTTCGATGCGGTCACAGACATCGAACAGATCCCTTAATCTCATTAGCTAGGCCTTTTTGAAGTTCTAAGTCGGGTGGCCAGTTTCAAACCTCGGGAGATTGTTGAAATATGGAAGCTCGTTTTGAGACGATCGCTTGCCACATCCAAAGAGTAACGTTGTAATGATCTTGAAGCCGGTGACCCCGGGTGCCCCACAGGGGAGGCGAGACAGAAGTCTCTGCTGCAGTGCAGTTATGCCATTGAATATTTTCCAATTGAATCAGATCTGCTCAAAATAAAAAAGGGACCTTCCTCTGCACTGATATAGATCTAATTCTCAGCCTCTCGCATACGACAATCATCGTGTTTGTCAATCTTTTAGTCCCGATCTCTGACACGCTCCAATTTCATGCAAATCCTCCCTATATCCAGTGTTCCACACACCACGCATTTCATCAGTGGTCTGAACATGGTTCTGAAGAGAAACTATGAAGTTTAGGTGTGGGCGACAAAACAAGTTGATTTTAAGAAGCTTTGACACGCACCAATGCCTTGTGAGCCACAGACACAATATGCTCATGAAATTTTGAGTTTAACATCTAACAAACTCCCAGGTCGTTATGAGACTGACAGGACAGGAAGAGGACTACCATCTGACAGTAGAGTGGTGACACTTGGCTCTTTAAAGTTTCAGAGAACGCAGCACCGCACACTTCTCTCTATTCATCTTTAAACCCCATGATTTAGACGTGCGATGAAGCACATCTATATCATTCTGTATAGATGTCGCAGCAGCCGGGTATTGACAAGGAGGATTGAGTTACACTGTGAATATAGCTTTAAATCATCACACAGCAAAATTTTGTAGTTGATCTAAATGTTGATCCTACATGATTTATATAATAATGAAACAACAGTGGCCAGCACAGATCCCTGGGCACAACCACTGTTGAGCGCTCTGCCAACCGCTGATGATCCCCTGTCACAGATGCATTTCTTGCCTGTCAGAAACGAAGCAATCCATTTAAAAGCTGACCATTGATGCATGGACTGAAGTTTAGCTATCAAATTTGGTGACAAACTACATCGAGCCTGCTTATAATCAAAAAGTACAAGGTCCACAGTATTCCCGAGTCCACTGAAGAGAAATGTTCTCAAATATACAAAGAAGTTGTTCCATCGTGACCTTCCCCGTCTAACCCGAATGGTGTGAAGAGAGTAATGTATTGTCATTTAAATAATCTTGTAAGATGTCAGAGATGAACGCTCCATTGATTTACAACAGACTTGGGAGGTGAGGCTTCACTGGTCTATAATTTAATGGTTCAAATCTATGGCTTTCTTAAATATAGGAACAACGAGTCGAACGTTTCAACTCATTGTACAATCTTCTTGTAATGATTGAAAATGATCATGTGTAACGGGTACACTAGATTGTGTGCACAACTCTTCCAAAACATAGGGTGGATTTCTGTCGGGTCCCATGCCGCATTTATATCCAGTATAAGTTGGGCTTTGACGTCGTCAACAGAGATATGTATGGGATCAATGTGCCCGTCATACAGCTGATGTGGCTCCTGATTGTTTTGAACCTCTCTGCAAAAAACAGAGGCAAAAGACGAAGCCAGACATTTACTCATAGCTAGTGGGTCTGAGCATAGATCACCACTTGGAAGCTTCAAGGGGCCGATAGACGAAGGGACAGATTTCTTTGACCGTATGTAGGAATGGAGCAGCTTTGGGTTTCCTGAATCGTCTATGAGGCTGTCTGCATAGTTTGCTTGTGAGGCGACTTCAAAATTTCGCAGGCTTTTATTGCAGATGCAATCTAGAGAATGCTTACCTGGGCCCATCGCAGACTTACGACCAATTTGTACTCGAGCTCTCTTATAACAAAGCCAAGCCTCGTGTCTCTCTCTAATCATACCTCGTGGTGGGTTTGTCCTCCATGGTGGTTTGTGATTGCTGTGAGCGACTCTCTGAGGAATACATTCCTGTATAAGGTCCCTAACAATACTGGCAAACTTGTCAAATGACTTGCATGCATTTAGAAGAGAAAGCTCAAAATCCCAGTCAACCATTGCAAGCAGTTCATTTAGTCTGTCATAATTTCCTCTATGCCAAGAGTAATCTTGAGATGTTTGTGGTTGACATTCAACCAAATCGCTCTGGAAAACATAACAAAAAAGAACTGGACAGTGGTCGCATGAGGGTAATGGATGATGAATCGTGACATTTCTATCCTGTCTTTTTCCGATGTCAAAAGGAGGTCCAGAATATTGCCTGAGCTGGGGAATGTAGGCTCGACCACCCACTGAATCAAACCATTTGCATTAAAAACATCTAAGAACATGGAATCAAGTGGAGGTACACGAGCTGATGGCAGTTCTTCAATTGACAACCATTCAATGTTAGGGAGATTGAAGTCTCCTACAATGATTATTTCCTTGCCTGAAATGACTGATTCTAATACTTGGACAAGAGTATCATTTTCAGCAGCAGTATATGAAGGTGGTTGTATACGATGAGAATTAAACATTCTGCACAGCTAAACGAAAAAGAAGAGCATTTCTCCATTGATATAACTTACACAATCTACTAGGAATATCTTTCAATGCACAAAGGCGCAGACCCCATGTTTATGTACTTTACCCTGCCACATCATTTTCCGAAACAAGTTAAAATGAGGATTTGCACAACGAGCTGGAAATAGATGATGTCAAGTGTGTTTCTGTAATGCACACAAGTCTCAGGTCATTTTTGCTTATAAAATTCCTCAGAGAATTTGTTTTGTTGGATAAGCCGTTTACATTTAAGCTGCAGCATTTCAGAACAAAGTGTTGTGGCTTGGGTGTCAGGCCAGCTAGTTTGACTGAGTGTTGTCTGATGGTGCGGCAGGAGGGCTTTGTGTCCCAGTGCCTGTTGCGGAGACGTGACCCTGTTCGGTATCTTGTGGTTCCTGCTGGGAGCAGCTGTAGCTCCCCAGGCCTGATTGTGGTTCCTGACCTTGCCATGGGGGAGAGCCTGTGGTGCTGGAGTTTGGTGAGAATGACCCGTTGTCCTCACTGAACCTGTGTAGAGTTTTGCCGCCTTTCTTTGAGTTCCATCCTCTGTGCATATGTGAGATCTCTCCTGACGTAAATGTGGTCATATTGTGATCCCTTCAGATGCTTTGCTTTGTCTAGAACAAGGTTTCTCTCTTCGATATCCAAGATTTTTGCACGCCACAGTTCTGGGTTGTTTGGGATTTTTCAACAAGTTTGTAAAGTAATAGCGGTGCCCATCATTAGTAGATGACAATTCACAAACTCATACGCAGCACCAGTAGGAGTGTTGAAGCCAAACCCTTGATGACGAGTGAAAACGACGTTTTTCTCTTTCTTGTATCTCTCTTACTTCCTGTCTCACAATTGTTCTATATTGGCTGTCACCCTGGCTGGCCTGCGCCCGAGTTTGCTGGGTTGCCAAAGTGGGTGGCTGACTTTGAGTCTGGGGGCCCCTGGTGACATCTGAGTAAAGTCTGTCATTTGGGAGTTGGTTGAGGTTGAGGGTGGTTCCCACACCCTGGCCCTGTTGAAGGGCTGTGTTGATCTTTTGACTGAGGCTGGCTACTTCAGAACAAAGTCCTTTGACTGTCTGAAAAAGTTGCAAGATAAGCTGATTTTGATTTTGACCATCTTCCTCATTGTTTGACCGACGCTGCTTTGCCCTCGTCCAAGTCCCAGAACCCGGGTTGAGTCTGCATGCTGTGCACAAATACAGGAAAGCATTGCTATCCTCGCTCTCAACAATCACATGAATGGAATTTTGAGACAGCCCCATACACATTTCAGAGGGATGAAACCAGGCAGAGCACCTATCACATCCAATAGCTTCATCTCCCACCACCAGATTGCACATTCCACACTTGTGGGTATCCTCCGTGTCAATATTCGGGATTGCTGGGCTTCCTTGATTTTGCTCAGTTTGAGTTATGGCAGCCGGTGAACTGTCTCTATCAGTGTCAGTGCCAGTGTGTACATTAGATGTACCCCTCCCCCGTCCTCTTCCTCTCCGCCTAGATGTCATGCTAGATAATCTCTGAATGGACGCCCATTCCGCAAACGTTCCCACATGCACACAAAAGCACAAGCGAGTAGTGACAGATCAATACAACTTCTGTTCTCCACAATCTCCCAAGGGCAGCAAACCTATAGTACACAACCAAGTTGTCTATCACAATTTCAGTGAATAGCACCTCCATACACACAATATCAACACTGACCTGAAAGCAACCATGGGAGGAGTCACACAAGGAAAAGGAGTGGACTGCACATGGCATAGGCATCGGAAGCTGCCCAGCGAGCGGGTCTGCCAACCAGGGTGAGTCAAGAAGCATACACAGATGTTTGCAGAAAGCAGACTGAGGCCGTAGTTGCGACGTGCAGCGGACCCCCAGGATGACTCCCTGATCCAGTCCAGTCTCATCATATATATATGATATGATAGACCAAGGCAACATCTCCAGCCGAATATATTTGATTTTTTTTGTTGAAGGATTGTGGGCCTCTCTCACCTGGGCAGAGGCTATTGTGGGCCTCACACGCCTTGGCAGAGGCTGTACAGTAATCTTATGTGACTATACATTTGAATCTGATTGGCTGAGCTGCGTTGGACGTTGCGGAGAGTGTGCATATAGTTTTGATTAAATAAATAATTTATGTCCTTCTGTCCTGAATTGGTGCGATGTATGTTTACTTTTGACATTATTAAAAGAAGTTGTATTTGAAAATATAATCAAATTGTGTTTGAAAATAAACAATCCAAGGTGAACTATTTCCTTTAACGTACCTGTGGGGGGCCCCACGCCAGCCGACTGCTACCACTCTCGGTACAGCACTTAAGCTGTCTCTTGCCCAATGGCCAGCAACCACCAGACCCGGGATAACGGCGTGACAGAGGATGGAGGACCGGCAGGCAGGAGGAATATAAGGAGGATGAACTTTTCTTATAATTTTTTTAACCTATATCCCATAAGTAATTCAAAATGATATCAACTATGAACACATTGGCATACACTACAGCTAAGCAATTCATTTTTCACATCTAACGACAACACATTCCATTGCATGGTTGTTTGTGACTAGTCAAAAAAATCAAACTGTCCTACAAGTTAAGATAATGCCTAAATTTGCAAACAAGTACAAAAAATAAACACCATCTGTGAGCTGAATATTTCCTTAATATCTATTTGAGGAACTTTCTGGGATTTTGCTCTACTTTTTGGATAAAATTTTTAACCTTTATCCATTCGCATACCCGGCACTCTGGCCGCCTGAGGGGGCACTCTGGCCTCCAGAACCTCAGAAGAACCTCTGAAGTGCTCTAAACTCTAAAGACCATGCTTTGCTTGGTCTTTAGAGAGAAAATAGGGCCCTTTGGGACCTATTTCCAAAGGGGCACACACAGACCTTCAGGGGGGGTCAATAGTCCCTTTTGCCAGAGTGCCCCCTCAGGCGACCAGAGTGCCCCCTTAGGCAATCAGAGTGCCCCTCAGGCAATCACAGTGCCCCTCAGGCAACCACAGTGCCTCCTCAGGCAGCCGAAATGCTCCTTCAGGCGACCTAAGTGCCCCCTCAGGCGATCAGAGTGCCCCTTAAGGCGGACAAAGTGCCCCTACAGGCGGCCAGAGTGCCCCCTCGGGCCTTGTGTTTTGTTGTTTTACTACTACTTTACTTTTTGCTAGAAAGCGGAGTGAAATTCGTTTCGAGTCACTTTGATCACCTATGGGGCCACACGGGCCATTGTGCCCCTTCGAGGCTCAAGGGAGCATGGTCCCTTGCCCCCCCCCCCCTCTGGATCTTGCACTGGGCATCAGGGCCCTCTTTCTAGAAGGACCCCAAGAGGACCTTGAACGTTAAAAAGAGCCCTGTGCCAGTATCAGAGGGGCCCCTGGACAAGCCAAACGGCACCGAGCGGGTCAGAGGCCCCATGAACAGTTATAATTAATATGCGATGGCGCCTAGCAGCACGGAGGGAACCCTTAGGCGGGTTCGAAGGGCCCTCTGAGCTGTTTGAACGGCGACACAAAGCAGACAGTTGCAGTTCCTGCAGATCGGAAGGCCCCTTAAAGGACACTGCCACCTTAACATTATATTATGAGTTGAGATAGCCATTCTGTGTGCTTGGCATTGCAATTATGTGTGTATAGTTAAAAACAACACCGAGGTAGAATCAGCGAGAGAAATTTGAGTTTGGTTTTGACATTCTGTAACATTCCCAGTCCCCAGTGTATTGAACGTGGCCCTGATCTGATGTCGTCGTCTCGTCTTTACTACAATGTTGATGACAGTCGACTTGTTTTACCTTGGCCATACATTAGCCATCACTGTCTATTTATGTCAGCGTGAAAGTTTTCTTTATTCCAAACTTCTTTCATATGAGCGTCATCAGCCCAAATATATAAAACTTAACTTTTTATAAAATTGAGCAATGTTTGGAGAAAAATATCATATCGGTGTTCGGCTAGCAATACTCATATTAAGCACCACAAGCGGCGTACATTGAGAACTTTTGGAAGGGGCCAGTGTCCTTTAAGGAATAGTTCACCTTCAACCTGGGTTTTGAAACTGAGATAGCAGTTTTGGTAGCCCGTGTGAAAAAACCCATAACTTGCAAGTTTTTCTGGGCTGGAAAGGGCTCTCCAGTCGAATATATTGACTTTTTGTGGAGGCATTAGTGGGCCTCACACACCTGGGCAGAGACTATGACAGTATTCTTTACCGACTATTTCATTCGAATCTGATTGCGCTGAGCCACGTTTGACGTTGCGGAGAGTACGCATATAGTTTTGATGAAATCAATAATTTACGTCATTCTGTCCTGAATCGGCGTGATGTATGGCTATTTTTGACATTATGAGAAGAAGTTGTATTTGAAAATATAATCAAATTGTGTTTGAAAAAAGTGAACTATTTCCTTTAACTAAAATGCTGGAGGGCCCTTAACATGCCGGATGAGTTCCTAACGAGACTGGATGGGCCCCTGGACAGGTCGGAGTGGCCCTTTGACAAACGAGGGGGCTTGTTGGAAGGTCAGGTGGGTCCCTGGTCAGACTGGAAGGCCTCAAAGCACGTAGAGACCCTAGATAAAGATTGGATACAAAGAGGTAGAGGACATACTCCACAATAAAAATTTGTATAATCAGAGCTTTCGGGTATATTGTGACAGCCTTCGTCAACGATTAAGAGACATTTGGTAACGTCCGAAAGCTCTGATTGTAATATTTGTCTTATTGTGGAAAAGTTCTTTGCATTTGATCTATATCACCCACTCGACACATCATGTCTTTTTGCGGATCCCAGATGGGTCCCTGAACAGGTCGAAAAGGCGTTGAATTTGACAAGGTCGGAAGGGCCTCTAGACGATCTGAAGAGGAAGGGCCCTTGGGTCTTTCACAATAAGACTGCAGTTTGCNAGCGCTAACGATATATGCTAGCAGTGTAATAGTTAGCAGTGCTTCTAGTAGCGAAAGCCTCTCTGGAGCCTACCGATAATTTGTATATTTCAGTTTTCACAGTGATCTTGGAGCCTCAGGAATATCTTAGCAACTTGAGTGAATCTGGAGAAATGAAGCATATGGCTAAATTCAGAAAAATGTGTCCTATAGACCAGTGTCAACAACTTAACATGAGCGATGCTAGTAGGCACACTCCCTTTAGTTAACTGATTACACATTAATTCGTACAAATTATTAATACAATTAGAAGATTTACCATGATAATGATCACCGTTACAGTCATTTCGCCAAGCAATTCAAAATGTTGAGGCATAGATAACAGCAGACAGTAACAGTCTACTGTTATCTATGGTTGAGGTTATTCAGTAATGCGTAATCGAGTAAGTATTGGAAAAGGCAAAGTCTTCAATGCATACCAGAGAGCGAACTAAGCACAAACGAGCCAACTCACCAGCTTCCTGCTGGGCTTAAACATCGCAGCTTTTTGGAATGCAAGCTCTATGGCGTTGATGTCCCTAATAAGAACAGACATCTGGCTCAGCAGGGACTTCACAGCGCTGGAAAAAGAGAGAATATATAGTGACATATACATCACAAAACATAGCATCGGGTCTTGCTAGGCTACAACACACACTGCGAGCCAACCATACAATAGCCAGAACTGGTGGAAAGATAGTTGAGTCCAAAGATGCGAAACGAAATAAAGTGAGCCCTCAGTTTAAGACGGGAAATCACATTCAAGAAAAGTGCCAACCAAAATGATATCACACTGAACTGGCCAAATGTTCACCTCATGCACCGCTGTTCCTGTCTTACCGGGCCTGTCCAGTACCTCGGCCAGCCGATGAAGCGCCCCTTCGCTGACTCGATATCTGCCTCACCCGTGCTGTTCGTAGGGCACGTCCAGTCCGCTGGTGACCTTAGTCTGCAGTAGCCGCCAGCCGAGAGGCTCCATGTTCTCACCGATACTGGCCAGTCGGCCGCCCAGCTGGTCAATCTCGGTCACAAGCTCGCCTGCAAACACACGGCGCGGTGAAACAGTGACGTCAGCCGCAGCCCAGCTGGTCAATCTCGGTCACAAGCTCGCCTGCAAACACACGGCGCGGTGAAACAGTGACGTCAGCCGCAGCCTAGCTGGTCAATCTCGGTCACAAGCTCGCCTGCAAACACACGGCGCGGTGAAACAGTTACGTCAGCGCAGTCCGGAGAAGACTCCCAATGCCCGAATCTGGAAACTCGTCGGTAATGCATAATTTGTTTCTATTGATAGAGATTATGCCACCTTTAGTGGACATTAGTAGATCAAAATTACAAAGATATCAAAGCAAAGTAAGTAACCCCATGCTTTATAAATCTGTGTAATTTTTGCAGGATCCCGGACAATTTTTCACAACGTGATGGAGATTCTACAGATCCAATCCTTTAATTTTGAACTTAGCAATATTTTTGAACCATTACAACGCTTGTCAAGCAGGTGTTCATATAGTTTTATGCATGAGTGGCATTAACGATTCAGTTTATGAACGAGCCGTAGGCGAGTTCATAAACTGAATCTTTAATGCCACGAGTGCATAAAATAATTAGTGCATGGTCGTTTCGCGCGATTTTTTTTCTTCAAATACAGATTTCAAGTACAGATACATATTTTATAAAGTTGAATGCAGGGTCATTGACCTGAGGATCAGCAGTGTTTTATCACCCCCGGGAGTGTATAACACTCCAGTTAATACACGACTAAAATTAAGCACATAGTCAATGGAAAAACAGTATTCGGCCATGCATTAAATGTAGTTAAGCACTGTTTCTAAACTCTTTGAGTGAAATGTCGGCACTGGGTGACGCCATTCGCTGCCAGTGCACCTGACATACCGAGCAGGGCTCCTCCCGGCAGGCGGTGTTCAGTATCCGTCAGTAGGCCGGCGTCCGATGACAGCGTCGCTTCGTGCAGTCTGTTGCGAAGCTCCGCAAACGCCGTCAGTTCGTTAAGCTGTCAGAATGGTGCAGCGTCATTACAATGACGGGTACAGAAAGGGTAGACGTTAACACCTGAGCAATGGAAAATTACCAAGAACCATTGGTAGTGAAAGTTACTGAACTTTCCATCACGCAACGTAAGTAGGTAACTTAAAAAACATGCAAGACTTTGTGGACAAAATATGTTTGACAATATAGGTAACATACCAGTAGAGTATTACAACAGTGAAGGGAGTGTTACAAGGTTTAACTCTCGCCAGTGCAGGGGGATGCCCCTCGGTTTTTCGGGAATAACTCACGTATTTATTGACCGATTGCAATCTAACTTCCTGTACCCTACTTTTGGATAGTTTGACACATCCTCTGAATTTATAATCTTCTATTTCGCATAACCCGAGACATATGACCTGTTTCCCGTGGTCATGTCAGGCCCAAATGGCGTTCCGTAATATCGATGCTTGTAACTTGTGCAGTTTCCGAGCGTTTGTTGCTCAGGAGCATATGCACAGGCGATACACGACATGCATTTCTTCCATTAAGATCGTAACCTCCGATGACCTGATGGCTGATATTACTGTTTTGCCTCTGGTAGTTTCTAGGACAATTTGTGACGCTGATTTAAAATGTATCACACATTTTGCAAAGGTATATGCTCATTCACGATTCTAGCTCGATTAAATTTAATTTCTATGCAATTACGATTTGGAAGACATCCGGGTCATTGTTATGACCTCAGAGGTCAACCCATGACGCAGGACCTTAAAATCAGGTATCAACGGCTTCGTCTCGTCACAGGCAACCGCGCTCGTTTTACGGAAGCTTTAACTCAATTAGCGGCGAAACACCGGGGGGTCGTACCCCCCCCCCCCTACACGGTCACTTAGGTATTGGGCGCTGCACTGGCGAGGGTTAAACATCCAATGAAAGACTTAACTTGTATAAATTGCTTCGTAATATATTTAAGGATATCCTGCTTTATCTTGAAAGAGAGACTTCCTTGGCCAAATAATGTCCCAAATCAGTGCTAGTGAAGCAGGTTATATCTGTCATATTATTGGTGTAGATACAGGCAATGCTGATGGAGGCTTTCAGATTTATCAAGTCAGTCTCATCTCTGTAACAACATAACACTCAAGGAAGTGATAAATATTAATATTTGAGATGGATCCGGTAGCTTTCAAATTAACTTTCAAATTAACTTCCTGATTAACTTTTAACATTCACCACAAGCATCAAGATTCAAGACCTTTCTAATGCAGGACCATTTTACAACACAGACAATATTGAAATGGGTAAACAACAGTATCAATTGTTCAAGCTTACTGCAGATAATCCAGAATGTACGAGTTTAAGTCATTTGGTAAGGCTAAATAGATAATCCGTATTACTCACCAACTGGTCGCGATAGACAGCCCTCCCACTGGTATTTCTCGCTGTGTCTATGGAACTTTCAGCTCCAGTGCTTAATTTGGATGATTCCTCTCTGGAACCCATTGTAGACATCATGCTGTTTCCGTCTTGACATTTTGAAATTAAATACTTCAAACTGTCAATTTGCTTATTCCTGCGAATGGCATCCATGGCTTGCTCGTCTTCAAAAAGCACTGATAAATTAGCTCATCTCTGCAACTGTACACAAAATATGGTGATATAGCCTATATCATTATCATTTTAACATGCATGCGAGATCTTTGCTGCTGCCTTTATGATATAGGTAGCAACTGGCAGCAAAGACCTCTCAATGGGAGGCACCGCGTTATTTTTACCACCAGGCGGCGCGCATGGCGTTCGGGCCGATAACAGTGTACAGTTTAGGGTAAATGTTCTGTCCGTGCCAAAGTTCTGTCCGCTGTTTCTGCAACTGTTTGTCGGTGCTGCACGCAGTGGAATCAAATGCAATTACTATAGCCCTCTCCCCGGTATCAGGGGCGAGGGCAAAAATAGTTTCAATAGATTTCACTGAATGTAGCACCGGCAAACAGCACCGATAGACAAAGTTGACATTGAACTGAACGGGACCGCTTAAAAGGCTTTTTAAGAATACTTTCTACGCTAGCTTCCGTCATACGAAAACAAACATTGCCCAGTGAAATGGAAGATTTATTCGAATAGAACACTGAAAGGACTGCTACTAGCCGTTTTCACCAATAATGTATTCACCAGGAACATCGTCATCGGTTGAGGTGATCAAGTGGACAGAACATTTACCCTAAACTGTACAGGGTATATATATTTAATTGCCACGGTTCACTGTCACGCTCAAACTATGAAACTACATTCTATAGAGACTTCATTCTTTCACCATTCAAAAGCTTCGCTCTTGTAAGGGACTCCTTTAACCTTTCATACCGATTGGGCCCATAGAGCCCCACGAGGGCCCAAACAAGATCCGAAAACGCTACTCAAACTCTGAAACTCAGAACCTATCAGAGATAACGACTCGGAATCTTCACCAATCGACGCAGCGTAGCCGGACATGGAAAGTTAGTGCCTTTCATACCGATCAGGTCCAAAGAAGCCTCCAAAGAAGCCAGGGCCAAGAGGAAGGGTTAAAAACGCTACTGCCACGCTGAAACTTTAACTATTAGAGATAGCGACTCAGGACCTTCACCAATCGACGCACACCGGTCGGAAACGGTGACGTTGAACCTTTCATACCTATCGGGCCCAAAGAATGCCCACCAGGGCCCAGAGAAGGGTAAAAAAGCTAATGCCACGGTGAAACTCAGAACATATCAGGATAGCGACTGATTGTTCTCTCACTTGATAGGGTTCCCCATGCCTTAGAGTTAAACGAATGAGACATACTAGAAGGCAATATAGGAGGCATTTGTCCGCCCCGGCCTGGGGCTCTTTGGGAGAGCGCTGGACTTCTGACCTATTCCGATAATGGCAGCCCGGGTTCCAGTCGCTTCGGCACGCGCCATTTGCGGTCGCACTCAAGGGAGTACGTACAACTTTCGTCTCTAAATTATGCCGACCAACAGGAATAGCGCTATCGGGTGGTGGAGTCAGGGCCTGCGCAACAAGCTCTGCTTAGCGCGGGTCCTGACCTCGGAAATTCATCCATGCAAAACATTACATTCGAACTAAATTTATAAAAAAGGCTCCCAGAGTCAGAGGACATGCCTGTTCATCAGCTGAGATTAAGAATTGATTGATGACTTGATGAAACAGAACTGGACTATATTGTCCTCACTCCTCATACAGCAACATTAATATAATTGTAGAGTATCCAAAGAAGGGTTCCTTTAGTGCCACTGTGGGGAGGCTGAATGAAAGAAGTATGTCTGCTTCAAGTTTGAAATCAACTTAAGCCATTGCATATTTTCTCATTTTGAGTAATATCTGCTTAACCCTCGCTCGGGTAGGGGGATGCCACCCCATCGGTTTTTCCCAAACAACTCGAAAAAAATGAAATCCGAAATTTTTGAAAAACTTATTTTTTTACAAAATTATACAAGTTTTCATGAGGTTTGAAAAAAAATATATGTAAGAGAAAACATGCCAATTAATATGTTTTGAAAGTTTCAGGGTGATATCTAAATATTTGATGACCTGATGTCAGGTCACATGGCTAACCTTCAATATAAATATATGAATGAAAATGAAAAACAATGGTTTAACACATTGTATAATCTAATTATTTCAGTATCAAGTCATCTTACGGCTCTTTTGATGAACCAGCGAATGCAACTCTTAGTTTAGTGACCTTTTAAAAGGTCATTCAAGGTCACGGACACCTTTTTATCAATGACTCGTACAGGAGCACTATAGAGACTGCAAATGGTCTCGAGAGAGAGTGCTTGTCTCGTCAATACACATATTTATATAGCAGGTTTGACCGAGACTTATTCACCTTGCACCCTTGATCCTTAACCCTTGACCCGGGGTCAAATTTTCGAATTTGACAAATTTGTGATGAATCCCCGAACGCAATGACAAGAGAAAACACGACGTATCAAACAATAAGTGCTGCCTAATGTTTAAATAAAAGTTATTAAGCGAAGCCCAACACTTCTGCTGAAAACAGTTTAACATTCTGTTGACCTCCACAGCCAAACCCATTGACCTGAGTCATTTCTGATGCCAGAGCGAAAGACAATGCAAAACTGGTTTAAAAAGTGTTTTTTTTTCTCTCGGATTCTTCAGCGCCCTAGTTTCCGAGAATATAGGCAAGGTTTCTGCAAAATATCATTTTGCGAAAATAATGACTTTTGATGACGTCAATTCTGACGCTTGAAAAATAGTACCCAAAGGTCACCAAAATTTGACAAAAATAAGTTCATTGTCGAACTAACACATACCAAGTCCTCTACTGGCAGCCGAGATCTGATAGAGGGGGCGAATGAACGCCTTCCCCCGACAGACTTCGTAGAGCGTTCCCTAAGCGCCCCCCAGGAACACTGGGAGTGTTGACCTACTCTTGAATGTCAATAAATATTTTAACGGTAAGAATATATTGGTTGATCATTGGTAGCGATAAAAATTCACGCCCTGGAGCCCCTTTAGTTGAATTTACTCTATATGCTGTTGCATTTGTTTTCTTTCAAAACTCATAAACGGATCTCACTATAAACAGAGGTAACGAAGATTTACCTAGTAATGCGGCACCAAAAGACGGACTAAACAAACCTATACGAGTAAGTAGATGGCTGCCTTAAGTTATCGAGGTCCCTGTTCGCAGGTCTATATCAGTGCTCACGAGTTGGTTTCTATTGGCCAGAGATAACAATATATGCTAGCGTTGTAATTTAAGAGCAATGCTTCTTGTAGCGAAAGCTCTCTGGAGTATAATGATAATTAAATTCCGTCGGAATGTGATTGGCGACTTTGGAATATCTCAGCAACTAAAGTGAATCTGGGGAAATGAAGTACATGGCTACATTCAGAAAATATGTTCTACAGACTAGTGTCAAGCAACTCCACATACCAATGTGAGTAGGCACACTCCCTTTAAAGCATAATAAGATGTTCCTTACCATTTGGCTCGATCAGTATCAATTCTTCAACATTTACGATTGGTGACATTTTGGTCGTGGACATGACCTCAGAGGTCACCTATTGACCCAGAACGCCTAAAATCATAATGTCAATGGCTTACCTTCGTCACAAGCACCACCAGTGCTGGATTCTGGCCGTTTCTGGTCCGGTGTTTTGCTCTCTTCAGTGAGTTACTCCCGTTTCGGCCTCAGCCTTTCAGGTTCAGCGAACGCTGCCGAAGTCAGATCAGTTGAGTTGAGTTGATCAGTTGAGATGCAAACTTTGTTCACAAATGAGTTATATTCTGAACTCAGAATAGTAATATTCTGGACTACATAATATAAGAGGGTATATTTAGCGTGGTACGTACTTATTACTTTAAATTATGTATTATATTTAATAATCTAAGTAATAAAATTCTAGAAGTCCAGAAATATAGACAGCTTGTGTTCACAAAATTTGCACCTCCACAGGGGGAATGCGGCGGGCAAGCATAGACCGGGATTAGACTTGACCCGAAGCTTGACGCCGAACGAGGGTAACTCATTTGAAGAGAGCAAAGTACCGGGAACCAGACAAGCGGCCCAGGAAACCAACGCTGAGCAGCACCGCTCGTGTCTCTTAATCTCGAAGCTCAGCTCAAATTAATGGGCGAAAACGGCAGGGGGGTCGTTACCCCCTCCGACCTACACCCGGACACGCAGGTGAAATTTGCCCTACCTGGGCGAGGGTTAACCCTATTCCTGGAGGGATGAAAAGAACACGAATCTGTCGGGGGGGGGGGGCTTATTCGGCCCCCTTCAGATATCGGTTGCCATACGAGCTAGAATCATGAAACTTGGTATGTAGGTAGGGTCTACAAAGAACTACATTTTGTAAAATTTTAGTGACCCTGGGTCACCATCTTCAAGGTCAAATGACGTCATCAAAAGTCAAACTTGCCAAAATATGATTTTTCGGGAAACCTTGCCATTATCTCGGAAACTATGGCAGCTAGGAGAAATCCGAAAAGAGCACTGGAAAGCCATTTTAATTGTCTTTCACTAACGTTGCATCAGAAGTGACTTCAGATCAATGGTTTTGGCTGTAGAAGTCATAAAATGTCAGCAAAAGTTTGTTCGTGAATATCTTTTTAACTTAAACATATAGCGTAAATATTTTGATACCATCGTGTTTCTGTCGTCAATGCGGTTCAATACATACCAATTTGGTCAATTCCAAAATTTGACCCCGGGTCAAGGTCAAGGTCATGGTGACAAAAGTCGGTCAAATTGCACATGAAAAGATGCGTATTGACGAGACAAATGTTTTAAGACCAGTTGCGAGTAGTTATGGTCATCCTGTCACGAGTTATTGACAAAAATGTGTTCGTGACCTTGAATGACCTTTCAAAAGGTCACTGACTAAAAATTGCATCCTGGTCATCGGAAAGGGCCTAAGATGACATGACACTGAAACAATCGGATTGATATAATGTGTTTAACAATTATTTTGCATTTTTGATCATATATTGAAAATGAAAGGTTAGCATTCGACCTGATTTCAGTTCATCAAATATTAAGATATTGACCTGAAACTTTTTAACAAATATTTATTGGTGAGTTTTCAATTACATTTATTCCGTTTTTTTAACCTCATGAAAGTAAAAAAAAATGAAAGAAAAATAAGTTTTTCGAAAATTTGGGATTCCATTTTTTTTCAAGATTGCCATCTGGAAGAAAAATCAGTTCTGTACCGATGTCTGTGGACTCTGGTGTATGACGGGTAAAAAAAAACGCATTGTAGGTATGATGGGTGCAGACATGTGCATGGATCTGAAAGTAGGATCTATGATCACAGAGGATCTCTCGATAAAACGCAATGTTAAATCTTTGATCCCACTGGATCCCACGACAAATTACAACATTGGATATCGGATCCCAGTGGATCTTTCGATAAAATTTTGCCACGGATCTTGGATCCCACAGGATCCCATTATAAATAATGAAAATTGATCTATGATCCCAACGAATCTCAGATCCGACAGGATCCGACATGCATATTATGCCATAATTATAGTATTTATCGACAAAATCGAACTTAAAGGCATGAACCCATGCTAGTTGCATTAACAACGAATGAAAAGTACTGACAATTACTATACAAATTGGTTTAAAAAACACACATATGTATAATGGCGGATCTGGGATCCCAGTGGATCCTAATGCAAAATAGTGCCTGCGATCTCGGATCCAGGCGGATCCGTCAACAAATATTGAAGACGGATCTATGATCCCAGTGGATCCATCGACAATTTGTGAAGGTGGATCTATGATTCCAGCGGATCCGGGATCCATATTCCACAAATCAGATCCAGATATCCGTTTTTGGGATCCGAGCACATGTCTGGATGGGTGTGCCACAGGTAGTATGGGTTATCAATCCCTAATTGCTTATCACTGGCTTGCACCACCACCCAATCTGTATTCGCCCAGCAGAGTGGATGGGTTAGCACTAGTGTCCCCTAAAGTGGTGTGTCACACATTCAGTTTCATAAGCCGCCTGCCTGTGATCCAGACTGCAAAGTGTGGCACAGGGTTCAACAAGGCCCACCAGCCCATGACGAAAATATGCACCAACCCAGACCAAGCATGCCAAAATCTGCATCATTCTGCACCAGATCAGCCCAAGATCCACACCAACTCATCATAACCAGTAAAATGCTCTTATTAGGTATAGGGGCGTTTTACTGGTTTTCTTGTGAGTTTGTCGCTGGTCACAGTGTCCCAAGATTCCATTTTGGCTTGGGTGTCAGAGTGGGAAATTTTAGCCAAAAAAGACCATGAGAGTGGAAAATGATGTAGAAAATGGTACGATATTGATTACTGTTTTGAATATGAAAAGCGTGGTTTGTATTGAAATCATGTATTTTTAGTCAATATTTATTTATATCAGAATCAATATCACAATTCATAATTTGGGAGTGGAAAATTAATTCCTAAAATAGAGAATGAGAGTGGAAAATGGTCACAGTTGGGTGTCATCTCCCACCCAAATCGACAAACTTTGGGACACTGTCGCTGGTAAGTCCAGTGTTGGAAAAGTTCACATTTGTTGGTTTTTAGACCAATAACAAATGTTGTACTCCCAAATTATGACTGGTAAAAATGATTTTTTTTTTGGTACTCCTAATTAATATTTATTGCTTAACTAATAAATGTGTATGTTGAAGAGAAAACCTGTTAATTTAACTAGGAAAATTAGGTTGGTAGCTCATCATTATTCATCATTAATATATCAGCATTTATTTCTGGCGTACAGTCAGGTTATTTGTGTACTCTTCCATTGCGAAGATATGTACTCCTACACCAACACAAAAAAGTAGAATTCCTACCCTGCTGGTAACGGGCTTATTAAGTACTTGTTTTCAGATCCACATAGGTTTCTAAAGGTTGTGTCTTCTAAATTGGGTATATTTTGATGTGTAAAACTTCTATGCAGACACACAATACCAATCTCCTTACTCCATGTCTAGAAATAATATTGTTAAATAATATCATACCTACTTCTCCTGAAGGAATGGGTGTGTCTCCGTACGCCAAGGGTTTCCCCTCCTTCCTGTTCTGTACAGAGATGAAGGTTGAGGAAATCTAAGAGGTCATTGGCTGGAAGAAAACTGACTCGTCAAGCTCATTGCCTGGAAGAAAACTGAACTTTAAACGATGATATTGGGCGACTGGGCTAAAAAAAACGGACTTTATAGTACTTATCAAATCTAATTGTTATTTAACATATCAAATTTTACTTTGAACAGACAGTGTCCCTATTAGGTTTAACAGGCGAGTGTGACTGTTGCCCAGTGTGCAGCATTGGCACCGCACCATTACATGGATGAGAAATAGGTACCCTGGATTGGCCACTCTCTGTCGGCGCCTTTGATGCAGGAGACCATGGCGGCCGCCTAGCAGTCAAAGCGCGAAGCTATCGGCATACAGGAGAGCTCCGCCAACCACAATCAAGCCGAACACGTCACCCCTCATTATCTCCGATCTAATGACGCAGCGAAAGCGCAAGGCGGCAATAGAAAGCATCTCTAAGAAGACGCAAATCCAAACAATACGAGAATATTCGAATAAGTCACATGTCATGTCAAGCAGGGCAAGATAAAAAATAATTATTTTAGTTGATGGGTCATAACTTTCATCTAAAGCAGGGTCCGGCAAACCTCCGGCCCGTGGGCCAGATCCGGCCCGCGGCTGGTATCAGCAACTTAACATGTATCCGGCCCGAGTGCTTCAGAATCGAAAATATTTCAACAAAAATATGTGTGCAATCGTGATGTTTTCTTCTCACTTTTGCCTGCTGGCCAAATTAACCGCAGCACTGCAGGGGGTTGATTCCGCCCCTCTGGTTTCAGGAGTAGCGGAAAAACAGCCGGCGCGCAGCGCCGCCAAATTCGGGTCACCTGTTGGGCATCAATTACCCACACTTTGGAAAGTTTGACTTGAGTCATCTCAGTCAGGTCACAAGTCCATTCAGTGACTCACCTTCAAAAATGGTTTGCGTCGTGCCAAAGCACAGTCTTTTTTCGAAAGTTTGAACTGCAGGATTTCAATAAGAATATCAGTACTCAATTCGTATATCTCGAATTTTTCGTATCGGGTGACCAAAGTCCAGGTCAATTTCTGACCTCCCATTATAAAGTGAATAGGAATAACAAATGCTCCCTTTCATAAAAGTATGCATGGACAGCAAATTCTTTCAGAATCATGCTATTTTAGGCTCATTTCTAAATGAATCAAGGTGCAATTGTTGCCAGTGATCTCTACAAGGTCATCTGAGGTCATCAGCAATGATTTGCTAAAAACTCTGATAGAAAAGAGAATAGAGACGATTAGTTACACCAAATGTGTTTTCGTCCTAGTCTGGCCGCCGTTGTCCCCCCCCCCATATGCAACATGACCTACCTGGGTCACCAAAATACCTTGACCTGAGGTCAAATTTTGAAGTTGACCTACAAGGCACCTATATATTTTCAGAGCGCATTCAATGAGTACAAACACGATGGCGTCAAATTGTTTTACCCTATCTTTTTTAGGTGACATGCTATTAAGAAAACTATTTTGCTTAAACGTAATGTTGACCTTTCATGACTCTGGAGCCTAAACTATTAACTGAGATCATTTTGAGGAACATACATGCATTGCAAATTTCAATGGCTATCGATTGTCCCTCTCTAATCGTTTGCTCTAGCTTCATAGTTCGAGTAATCGGGGGTTTCTGGAAAAGAGTCCTAGAAAAGAAGTCCTTAAACGCGGAAATCTGACCTTTGTGACCAAGCTGGTGACCCCAATTGTGACCTGATCCAAGAAACACTGGAAGTATTTGATAGAGCTTGCTAGAGCTATCTAATGCCGTTTTCCGCTGTCGCTAACGTGCGTAGTTTTGGAGATCTCACGGGGGCGGAAATCAACCCCCTGCAGTTCGTGTTCGGCCGAACCCCCTCAGTGCGCGGGGTTAATCCTCGGAAGTCAAATATTTTTTTGGGGCACACTGGTCAGCTAATGAAGTTGAGACGTTCTTTCATCCTTTTTTAAAGATAGATTTTACTGCTAGCCAGTCTGTCTAAGAGGTATACAATATTCCACCCATGTGACATAGTACGGCAAAACATCTCAGCTGTTAAGACAACTTTGAAATGCATTAATTACGCTGTTCATATTTCCAATGTGACACATCATTGCCGTCAATTGTATCGATTATCCCCGACCGGCCCGCCGACTGCTCCAGATCTCTCATCGGCCCGCGCCCTAAAAAGGTGCCGGCCCCTGATCTAAAGCCCTATATTGAAACTCTTCACACAAATTGCTCTCATAAAGGCATGATAAACAAATAACCTCTAAGGTAATGTTTGAACAAATAGGTTACGTTATATTGTTGGATCCCATATTTGAATGGAACATTACACATTTCCATATTATTAAATAACAATAATGTAAAGCAACTGCACGCCCACCATAATGATCCTTACCTTCCAAGGATTCTATGTACCAATTTTTATATGCATTAAAAAACAACAACTGTACTTTCAGAGGGAAAAATTATCTGAAGCACTTCCGTTTTTCGACGCTATTTAACATAAACAAACCGTCTCTCCTGTATGTCGTTTGTCAGTCACATTTATCGCTGAGTGGCCAATCCGGGGCGGACCGTGTCCAGGTATGTCGGGCACGTAAAACTTTCGTCTCTAAATTCTGCCGGCCAACAGGAATTGCGTGATCGGGGTGGTGAGGTTCAGGACCAGCGCAACAAGCTCTGCTTAGCGCGGGTCCTGACCTCAGAAAGCCATCCCTACAAAGCATTCAGACTAAATTTATTTAAAAAAAAAAATCCAGGGTATTTCTCATCCATAACCATTACAGGTCTGCACTGCACCCTACCAATTCCGCACTGCACCAAATCTGCACCAGCTTCTCTAAATACGCACCAGCCAGGACGGGCCTGCACCAACAAGATTTGAATGTCATACTTTGCAGTCCAGCCTGTGATGAAACATGATCGAAGAGGGGCCTAGAGCCAGCAGTTGACCTCAGAACCACAGGAATGGTCATGAACACTGAACAGCACTGTGGTAATCCTGGGGGTCCTGGTTTAGGGCCTTGAGCACAACAGATAAAATCAGAGTAAATATGTCAGATAAAATACCTTGAGCATTATTGCATTATTCAAGGTCTGTAGAATTATTGACATATACGCTACCAACCAAGGCCCTATATACTAACAACATATATTCAAAACTGGGCGAATATTTATTTGCTTTCGATCGCTTTGGGGGGCGAGGACTAAAAGCTGGATAATTCGTAACAGTTTGTCGCCAGGGACCACTAGTGAGTCAGTAAATTTTGACGTCGCAAGCTTATAATAACACTTTATTGAATTACAATTTCTTTCGTAACATATTTATTTGTTCATTTATAAATAAACATATGAATAACAATTTGTTTGCGACTAAAAAGTAACTTGGCTCACTAGCGGTCTCTGGCGGCCAGCTGCTGCGAAAAATCTAGTTAATAGTGCAAGCCAATTCAGTGTCTGCCATTTAAAACCCGCGCCACAAATATCGATGCGCCAAAAATCTTGATCGTAGCTGACGTCACGTCATGAAGAACCAAGGTCTGTGTGAAAAAATGGAGAAGAACCACACAAATAAAGTTGCCTTGCACGCAAATAAACAGTAAACACATGTTGATGTTACACTTTTAGGGTGATAGATAACCCCCCCCCCCTGGATAAACCGATAAACCCAAGGCATTTTTAATGAGATTCTTTTGTTTGGTATGACGGATGAACGGATGACAACGCTCTTATTAGTGCTATGCTTTTGGACAACAATGTGAGATTTGCTTGATGGGTGATGATAGAAGTATTTTTATGGTTTCTCAACAAGTTTCTAAGACGTCTCGAGCAAACCCCCCCCCCCCCCTAGCAGCGGGTGCCTGTTCACAGAGGGTGCCGCAATCTGCTGCGGTCGCTGCGTCGCTGCGCGCCAGCAGGCGTGGGGGTAGAGGGACGGTGGGGATGAGGTGGTAAAAGTATGGCGTCACAACCAGGCTGCGGCCGCCAGCGATTCCGCGGCCGGGGGAAGTAGCCGCAGCGAACCCCGCCGAGTCGCGAGGCCGCCAGAGCAAGTTTGGAGCCGCAGCTTTGTTCATGGCGCGCCACCTCGTGGTGACGTATGGAGCATGGGCGGAGACTAATCTCTGCGGCTGGGCCGCAAGCGACGCGCAGCGACCGCAGGCCCCGTGAACACAACTCAGGTTCTCTCCCAAGGCAGCTCAAGCTCTTTTTTCCTCGCCTGAAATCCCTGCATAGTATAAAGGTACCCTGCATACTCATAGTAAGTAACATACCGCTTAGTACCTACCTCAACTAGGTCCTGGTTTTGGTGCCTAGTTTCCCTAGTTAGTCTGCGAAGTGACAAAACCTCAATGTGCAAGCAAAAGAGGATGATCACAAGACTACAATCGGCTCGTGCTAATCAGAATGAGTATTTACTACATTGCCCTTGACAAGACGTACTTAGAAGTTGGGGACGCCTGAGCTTCACAGCTATACGCCCCGTAAACCAGCAACAAATCAACGCATACTCAAGGTTCATTAATAGTGTTTCTTAAGACTATATAAATTATGTAAACTATAGGTTTACATTTAAAACAGTGTTTCTTAGATGTAACCATTTCAATTGCATGCCGCTCTCTTTGGTTCTCTCTCACCTGGTTTCTCTCACCTGGTAGGGTCCCCGTGCCGACAGCCTTAAGGATGAGACAGCAGGCACGAGGGGAACCCAGGATCAAATAGGACAACGCCATTGAACAAATTACATTGCGGAATGGTTTGCTGATTTCATAAGACAACTGGATTTAGAGTATCCTCAATAACAAACACTTCTCTAATATTACTTTTGCTAGATAAAAGTTCCTAATAATAACAGTAGTTCGATGCGGTCACAGACATATCAATACAGATCCTCCATTAATCTCATAGCTAGGCCCTTTTGAGATTGCCTAATCGGGTGCAGTTACAACAAACTAGGGAGATTGTTTCCAAAATATGACAATCGGTTCGAGAATCGATCGCCTTGCGCACATCCGAGAGTAACGTTGATGCCATGGATCTTGAAGCGGTTGACCCCGGTGCCCCCATGGGGGAGGTGAGTGAAGAAGTTCTCTGACTCAGTGCAAGCTTATGCCATTGAAATATTTTCCAAATTTGAATCAGATCTGCTCGGAAAGGAGCCTCCCCTGCAACTGAAATAGTTATAATTCCCCAGCCTCTCCGTCAGTACGACAAATCACGAAGGTTGTCAACTTTTTAGTCGCCACGATCTCTTGAACACGCTCCAATTTCTGCAAATCCTCCTATATCCAAGTGTCCACAGCGCACACGCGATATTCGATCAGTGGTCTGACATGAAGTTCTTGAAGAGAAAACATCATGAAGTGATAGTGTGCCGACAAATCAGTTGATTTTAAGAAGCTATTGATCACAAACAGATGCCTTGTGAGCAAACAGACACAATATGCTCATGAAATTGAGTTTAACATTAACCCAACATCCCAGGTCGTTAGTGCGACGACAGACAGGAAGAGGACTAAATCTAGACAGATAGATGTGACACTTTGGTCTTTAAATTCTCACGAGAAACGCACAACCGCACACTTCTCTCTATTCATGCTTTAAACCCTCATGTTTAGACGTGCGATGAAGCACATCTATATCATTCTGTATAGAGTCGCACAGCGGGTATTGAAAGGAGGATTTGAGTTTACATTGTGAATATAGCTTTAAATTCATCAGCAAAAAATTTTGTATTGGACGCCTAAATTTGATCCTAACATGATTTATATAAATAAGGAAACAACAGTGCCCCAGCACAGAATCCCTGGCACACCAACTGTTGAAGCCTCTGCCACCGCTGAGATGCCCCTTCACGAAACCTGCATTCTCGGCCTGTCAGAAACAAGCAATCCATGTTCAAAAGTCTGGAACCATCGGATGCCAATTGACTGAATTACTTATCCAAATTTGGTGAACAAACTACATCGAAGGCCTTGCTATAATCAAAAAGTACAAGGTCCACAGTATTCTCCCCGAGTCCATTGAAGCAGAAATGTTCTCATATACCAAAAGAAGTTGTTCCATCGTTGAACCTTCAGCCCCGTCTAAACCCGAATGGTGGTGAGAGAGTAAATGTATTGTATTTAAATAATCGTTGTAGATGATCAGAGATAATACGCCCATTGATTTACAACAGACTGGAGTGAGGCTCACTGTCATAATTTAATGGTTCAAATCTAGGCCTTCTTAAATATAGGAACAACAGCTCCCGAACCGGTTTAACAACTCATGATACAATCCCTTTCTTGGTATATGAATTGAGAAAATTCATGTCCATGTGTAACGGGTACACTAGATTGTGGACACAACTCTTCAAAACCTAGGTGGATTCTGTCGGGTCCCAATGCGCCGATTTATCATCCAAGTAATAAGTTGGGCTTTGACGTCGTCAACAGAGATATGTATGGGATCATAATGTGCCGTCATACAGCTGATGTGCTCCTGATTGTTTGAACCTTCTGCAAAAAACAGAGGCAAAAGACGAAGCCAGACATTTACTCATAGCTAGTGGGTCTGAGCATAGATCACCACTTGGAAGCTTCAAGGGGCCGATAGACGAAGGGACAGATTTCTTTGACCGTATGTAGGAATGGAGCAGCTTTGGGTTTTCCCTGAATCTGTCTATGAGGCTGTTCTCATAGTTTGCTTGTGAGCGGACTTCAAAATTTCGCAGGCTTTTATTTGCAGATGCAAATCTAGAGAATGCTTCCTGGGCCGTCGCAGACTTACGACCAATTTGTACTCGAGCTCTCTTATAACAAAGCCAAGCCTCGTGTCTCTCTCTAATCATACCTCGTGGTGGGTTTGTCCTCCATGGTGGTTTGTGATTGCTGTGAGCGACTCTCTGAGGAATACATTCCTGTATAAGGTCCCTAACAATACTGGCAAACTTGTCAAATGACTTGCATGCATTTAGAAGAGAAAGCTCAAAATCCCAGTCAACCATTGCAAGCAGTTCATTTAGTCTGTCATAATTTCCTCTATGCCAAGAGTAATCTTGAGATGTTTGTGGTTGACATTCAACCAAATCGCTCTGGAAAACATAACAAAAAAGAACTGGACAGTGGTCGCATGAGGGTAATGGATGATGAATCGTGACATTTCCTATCCTGATCTTTTTCCGATGTCAAAAGGAGGTCCAGAATATTGCCTGAGCTGGGGAATGTAGGCTCGACCACCCACTGAATCAAACCATTTGCATTAAAAACATCTAAGAACATGGAATCAAGTGGAGGTACACGAGCTGATGGCAGTTCTTCAATTGACAACCATTCAATGTTAGGGAGATTGAAGTCTCCTACAATGATTATTTCCTTGCCTGAAATGACTGATTCTAATACTTGGACAAGAGTATCATTTTCAGCAGCAGTATAATGAAAGGTGGTCGGTATATATCGATGAGAATATAAACATTCTGGCACAGCTAAACGAAAAAGAAGAGCATTTCTCCATTGAATAACTTACAAATCTAACTAGGATATCTTTCATGCACAAAGGCGCAGACCCCATGTTTATGTACTTTACCCTGCACATCATTTCGAAACAAGTTAAAATGAGGGATTTTCACAAATGAGCTGGAAATAGATGATGTCAAGTGTGTTTCTGTAATGCACACAAGTCTCAGGTCATTTTTGCTTATATAAATTCCTCAGAGAATTTGTTTTGTTGGATAAGGCCGTTTACATTTATGCTGCAGCATTTCCAGAACAAAGTGTTGTGGCTTGGGTGTCAGGCCAGCTAGTTTGACTGAGTGTTGTCTGATGGTGCGGCAGGAGGGCTTTGTGTCCCAGTGTCCTGTTGCGGAGACGTGACCCCTGTTCGGTATCTTGTTGGTCCTGGCTGGGAGCAGCTGTAGCTCCCTCAGCCTGATTTTGTTCCTGACCTTGGCCAGGGAGAGAGCCTGTGGGTGCTGGGGCTTGGTGAGAATGACCCGTTGTCCTCACTGGAACATGTGTAGGTTTTGCCCGCCTTTCTTTGAGTTTCCATCGCTCCTGGTGCATAATGTGAAAGATTTCTCCTGACGTAAATGGGGTCATATTGTGATGCCTTTCAGAATGCTTTTGGCTTTGTCTAGAACAAGGTTTCTCTCTAGATATCCAAGATTTTTGCCGCCACAGTTCTGGTTGTTTGGGATTTTCACAAGTTTGTTAAAGTAATGCGGGTGCCCATCATTGGTAGATGACAAGGTCACCAAACTCAGACGCAAGCACCAGTAGGAAGTGGTTGAAGCCAAATCCTTGATGACGAGTGAAAACCGACGTTTTTCTCTTTCTTGTATCTCTCTTACTTCCTGTCTCACAATTGTTCTATATTGGCTGTCACCCTGGCTGGCCTGCGCCCGAGTTTGCTGGGTTGCCAAAGTGGGTGGCTGACTTTGAGTCTGGGGGCCCCTGGTGACATCTGAGTAAAGTCTGTCATTTGGGAGTTGGTTGAGGTTGAGGGTGGTTCCCACACCCTGGCCCTGTTGAAGGGCTGTGTTGATCTTTTGACTGAGGCTGGCTACTTCAGAACAAAGTCCTTTGACTGTCTGAAAAAGTTGCAAGATAAGCTGATTTTGATTTTGACCATCTTCCTCATTGTTTGACCGACGCTGCTTTGCCCTCGTCCAAGTCCCAGAACCCGGGTTGAGTCTGCATGCTGTGCACAAATACAGGAAAGCATTGCTATGACCTGCTCTCAACAATTCACATGAATGGAATTTTGAGACAGCCCCATACACATTTCAGAGGGATGAAACCAGGCAGAGCACCTATCACATCCAATAGCTTCATCTCCCACCACCAGATTGCACATTCCACACTTGTGGGTATCCTCCGTGTCAATATTCGGGATTGCTGGGCTTCCTTGATTTTGCTCAGTTTGAGTTATGGCAGCCGGTGAACTGTCTCTATCAGTGTCAGTGCCAGTGTGTAAATTAGATGTACCCTCCCCCGTCCTCTTCCTCTCCGCCTAGATGTCATGCTAGATAAATCTCTGGAATGGATCGCATCATTCCCAAACGTTTCCCACAATGCAACACCAAGAAGCACAAGCGAGTAAGTGGACAGATCAATACAACTTCTTGTTCTCAAACACAATCTCAAGGCAGCAAAACCTAATAGTACACAACCAAAGTTGTCTTATCACAATTTCAGTGAACTAGCACCTCCATACACACATTCAACACATGCAAGCTTGAAAGCAACATGAAAGAAGGGTACCAGGAAAAGGAGTGGACATGCACATGCATCAGGCAAGGAAGCTGCCCAGCGAGCGGGTACTGCCAACCAGGGTGAGTCAAGAGCATGCAGATGTGCAGAAGCAGACTGAGGCCGTAGTTGCAGACGTGCAGCAGGGACAACACCAGGATGATCCAGTGATCCAGTCCAGTCTCAATATCAGCTAATTACAATATCCGCCGGGATGCAACCACGTGAAGACTGATGGATCAGGATGAAGTGAAACACCTATACGAGTTTAATGTCACAATATTACGATTTGCCGGCACCACACGCGCACCAACAAAGCAAATAGAACGCAATCCCATCCTAGGAGGTTTCCTTGTATGCCGTAGTCATGTAGCTTCTTGAGGAGCCTTTTGTGTGGGACGGTATCGAATGCCTTGCTGAAGTCTAAGTATATGATGTTGAGTCCCGCACCTCTGTCCAGAATGTCAGTCCAGTTTTCTAATGATTCTAAAAGGTTGGTGAGACATGATTTTATTGTGAGTGATCCATGTTGACATTGGTGACATCATATTGTTGTTTCTGCCAGTGTCTTGCTATCTTCTTGCGGATTAACCTTTCTACAACTTTACATGCTTGACTTGTAATACTAACTGGTCTGTAGTTGCTTACATCTTTCCTGGCTCCCTTCTTGTGGATGGGAGTAATTCTTGCTAGCTTCCAGTCAGTGGGCAAGCTTCTGTCTGTCATAGTCTTGTTAATACAATGTTGCAATTTTGGATAGGCAAGCTGATCGGTCCAGTTTCTTTAGGATACAACTACCTTGCAGGGATTCATCAGTCCTGTTGACTTGTCTGTGTTTAAGCATGATAGCTCTTTGTGGATATCTTCCAATTGTAAAAGTCCTGCATCCGTTTAAGTGGGTTTTCTGCCCTCCAGCTTAATTTGGGAAGTCCCTGGATGGGGTTGTCTCCTTTTCCTTTACGAAACAACAGATTTAAGAATTTCTTTAAATGTTCCGCTGTTTGCTTTGTCTGAAATCTGTTAGCTTTCCTGCTGTTGTCACAAGGTTCCCAACGGTTACCTTTACTTTTTGTTGGTTTCTTACATACTGATATAGCTTCTTCGGTTCATGTTTTATTTTCTTCACTAGGTTGTCAAAGATTCTGCTGCTGTCAGCCCTTCAACCAATCAGCATCAGCCTCTCTTGACGCCAATTGGTCGACGGCTTAGTGTGGTACGAACTTATTACTTGGAATTATGTATTATATTTCATGATCTAGGTATATTCTACAGTCAAGAATATAACTCAGTTGTGCACAAAGTTTGCACCTCCACAGGGGAATGCAGCGGAACCATGACCCGGGGATTAGCTTGACCTGAAGGGCTGAGGCCAAAACGGGGGTAATTCATTGAAGAGAGCAAAGTACCAGGACCAGAAAGCGACCAGAAATCCAACTCTGGGCTGATGACGCGTAGGTGGGTGTGAATAGCCAAACATCTGTTGTATAGGTGACGCTATCTGCAAGGTGCTATGCGGAGGTCATGGGTGTCTAGGAGCTTTTCAGGGCTTTTGTCATACTTTAAGAAAGCGTTGATAATTATTGAAATGTGTATGTGAAAGCTCATTTAATTCTGATTTAATGGAGTGCAATGTATTTACTATTTAGTGACCCTGCTGGGCGACAGAGCCCATGGCAACAACACGTTGCGTCCAGTGGCTGATCCAGAAGAGGGGGCCATGCCCCCCCTTGGGCCCCAAATTTAAGGGGGCACTCTGACCGCCTGAGGGGGCACTCTGGCCACCTGAATGGGCACTCTGGCCGCCTGAGGGGGCACTCCGGCCGCCGGAGGGGGCACCCTGGCCGGCTGAGGGGCACTCTGGCCGGCTGATGGGGCCCTCTGGCCGGCTGATGGGGCCCTCTGTTGTCCTGTAGGGACCTCTGGCTGTCTGAGGGGGCACTCTGGCCGTCTGAGGGGGCTGCCTGGGGGCACTCTGATCGCCTGAGGCCTGAGGGGCCCTCTTGCTGGCCTGAAGGGGCGCGAGAGGCCGCAATCTGGCCTTGGTCCTGAGGGGCTTGCGCTAGTGAGGGCAGTTGGCACTCTCTCGCCTGCTAGGGGGGGCATCTCTTTGGTTGCGCCGTTCACCGTGTTGCAGCGGTGCGCATTTCTCATGTGCGCGACCAATGCCGCTGAGTCGGGAACTCTGAGCTCTCTTCGTGTCAGAGGCTGAACGCTGTGCCGCCTGCGCTCTCGTCGTCGTGGCGGCTGCGGTGGGGTCCTGTCCTGGTTGAATCTGAGGTGCCTCACTTAACATGTTTTGCAAATGAAAACAAATGCTGAAATAAGGGCACCCTCAAAATATTGTGGACCAGAACCGTCGAGTTTTCGGATTTGGGTATAGGTAGGGGCAACACTGCAATTGATGGCCCCCTCCTTCAAGATTTTCTGGATCCACCACTGGTTGCGTCGCGGACCGCGAACATCGTTTGTTTTTGTATTGAGCCGCAGGCCGCCGTGCGTTTCGAGTGCGTTGAAGGCTTGAAGTTGAAACAGCAGTAAGCAGTAAGACCCTCCCCCGGTGCCACTCTATATTTATGGTTTCTTTTACAGGAGCCAACAGATACCTAGTCTTCTTTCATGGGTTCCAGTTGCAATGATCCTGACATGGGTGCCCTTTAATCATTACAAATACAGCGCCTGTAAGCCCTAATGATTATTGTCATGAATCATGTTCCTGAGAACCATATGAGGCTACCTATGTGTAACAATGTGTAATTGCATGATGCCATATTACCGAAAGTTGCATTGCAATCGTTTGATAACTACGCAAATTATTTCTGAAAAAAAAATGAGGGACTGGCACTCCCCCCACCCCCACCCCCGCCCACCCGGGCGAGAGTTAATCGTCATATGAATAAAATGTGTGTGTTAAAGATAGGTATCAGGTTTGCATTGTATTTGCAGCATAATGATGCCATGGGAATGTTTGGATGGTTTTTGTATTAGTCCAGAAATGTTTTGTTTTCAAATTTCAACCATCCTCAAGTTTAACATTTTTGATTTATCATACCTTGAGTTGCTCAATCAAAAATGCATTGATTTTCGCGCTTCAGGGGTTTCTACTCGATGCAGAAATACTTTTATTTGAACCAGGATTGAAAAAACCAGGTTTTTCATCAAAACCCACTGGGTAGCAGTGTTTTTTTGTGGGTTATTATGTTTTTTTCACTCCGCTCTTAGCGCCATGCGGCATATATGCTGTAATGTCCCAATTTTCAAACTTTTAAGCATTGCAAACATCCTCAGAATGGATGTTAAGTGTATTTGATGCGTAAATCGTAACGCAATACTACTTGCTAGATTACCACGACGAAATTTCACAAACCAAATCTCGCATCTCTTTGGTCAGTAGAGATTGAAGTTCAATGGACGGCGTTGTTTCTTAAGAAGAGTTGGGAGTCTGAATGGTGGAATGAGGGGAAATGCAACATTCTTTTCTTTTTAATCATCATAAGTCTGAAAACAAAACACATCAAATTCAATGATGCACCAATCATCTTTGTTTCTCAAAGGTTACATCGGTAACTTTTTCAGTACCATTTAGATGAAAAACCTGGTGTTTTTTCAATTTACCCACAAAAAATGGTAGTGGGTATTGGGTAGTGCCGACCCTGATTTGAACCATTATTGTCATGTTTTTTACATTTAAATTCGTGATTAAATGAATAGGTGCATCTGTCTCTGTCTTTCCTCTAGCTCTTTGTTTCGCTTATGCAAAATATGTAGTGTTTATAAGGGGTTGATTTATGTGTTACAATCTTTGATGTGACCATTGGCTGCAGAGAATAGAGGGACGTCAACATTGCCAGGATCTCTTCATCGAATATCAATAATTGAGGGAAGGGCAGCCATAAAGGGGCAGAATATGTAAGTACACACTACACACGTATAGCACCAACCCGTGTAAACGCCCATTTCGTCGTCACGAATACGGGCGTACGCTCAGCCAAACCGCTTCGTCATCGCCACCTGTTAGAGCTGGCACCGCGCACGATGAGTCGGCATATTTTGTCTGGCCTCATGAATGACATCGTGCCCGCATAACAACAACGTCAGTCCATGGCGGGTGTTGGGCACCCGAACAGGCCGAGGGTTGTGCCAGCTGTATCCGGCAGGAGCTGTAGCCGGCTGGTGTACCACACCGGACACTGACGTCCACTCGCAGACAGCCGCGGCGTCAGACGTCATCGTTGGCGGCTCTGTGGGCTGTGGTCTGACCTGGCCCGGGATACCCGTCTGACCTGGCCCGGGATAGCCGTGACCCCGGCCCGTGTCGGCCGGGGTCGCTGACACCGGCACATCGGCACCCGCACACCGGCACATCGGCACCCGCACACCGGCACATCGGCACCCGCACACCGGCGCTCCAGCTCCACGCACATCGGCGGCGTGTCATTTACTGGCTGACTGTGAATTGTGTGGATGATTAAGTTCGTCATCGAAAGGCACGCATCGGTCAAGATTACCGCATCGGTTGTCATATCCAAAATGGAAGCTACCAATACAAGACTGTTGTTACCTTGAGTGAGTTGAGACTATGGGTTCAGTAAACCCTCATAGAATGTCGAGTTTCCTGCACTGACTGGATCAGAGTGTTTCCGGGACGTTGTCCCCCCCTGTGTTGCGTGTATTACCCATTGGCGCGTGTCCAGTTGTGGCCAGTGGCACGTGTCCAGTTGGGTGGCTGAATGGCGACGATGGACGACCACGGTCCGTTGCCGAGCGGAGCTGTTAATTTCAGACCCGAGAGTTGAATATTTTGAACACCACGAGACCGGCGCTGACCCGTCGCTCTGTCGGCCGCTCAAAGAGCTGCCGATATTGAAGCTCACAGTCGAATGTTCATACACTTTCAAAGTTCATTTACTTCGTCGGGGATTTTAAGAGACACTTTTCAAACTCAGTGTGTTTTATGTGGTAGTACAGATGCTTAAACAACAGGAAGATGCACAAGTATGCAACCTTGAGGAGATCTGATTGCTTCAGCACCGAAGTGAAGCATTTTACATCAGCTTCCAGTCATAGGCATGTGATGACCTTATCACCTTTCAAAGTTTGTGTTCTTATAGGAGTGGTCTCGCTAAAATAGTTTGTAGAAATATGCTGATTTTGAAACATTGTCGGGGTATGGGCTCTAGAAGTTGGTAGAATTGGCGGCTCGAGCCGCCCTGCGTGGCACGGCGGTCACGATCGCTCGGTGCCGCATGCGGCGGAGATATAGCTCCGATGCAGGCCCGGCTCGTGAACCCGTCAGAGCCGGTGAGATGAGATGCAGCAGGCGGGCAGAGACGGGTGTCGTGTCCGGATCAGACTTGTGAATGTTTCAAATTTTTCAAAATTGATCAGTCCCATGATTCCACCGCAAACAATAATTGATTCAGTTACTGATTCAAATCGCTCAACATTATACCACTGGTGAAATGATTCACGGAAATTCACAAGCCCAGTGGTCCCAAGAATTTCCATTTTGGCTTGGGTGGGTCAGAAGTGGAAAAATTTAGCACCAAAAAGACCATGAGAGTGGAAAAATTATGTGGAAAATGCTACGCATTGAATTACTGTTTTTGGAATATTAAAAGCAAGGTTTTCATTGAATAATGTATTTTTAGTCAATATTTATTTATATCAGAATCAATATCACAATTCATAATTTGGAAGAAGAAAATTATTTCCTTAAATGCAGAATGAGAGTGGAAAATTATTCACTGTTGGGTGTCATCTCCCACCCAAATCAACAAATTTGGGGACACAGTTCACAGGCTTACGTGAATCAATAATTCATTCAATGAATCATTCATTAATGATTCAATCACAATAATTAGCAATGCGTAAGTGCAAATAATATTGCATATATTCGGAATGAGGGTGTTAACAGACCGAATGAAGGTGCTGAAAAAGATATTGAAATGTGTTGACTCAGTTCCATTCCAGCGTCAGAAAAGCGGTTTCACGATCTAAGTTCGCGGAACAAATTGTACACCAGCGGCGGAACAAGTTGTTGAATGCGTATACAAGTCATTTTTGCGTAAAGCCGGCCGCACACTGCGCCATTCGGTTGCGATATCGCCGCGACTCCACCAGCGACACGGCCACAACACAAACACGGACAAACAAATCGTGTTGTCTAATGCAATTAATTTAATTGGGAGTTGCGTTACGACACCCAGAGGACAAAATTTTGAAGAGTGGTCCAATCCCTTGGATGTGTCCGCGAAAGAATCGCGGCGATATCGCAGCCGAATGGCCTAGTGGGCGACCGGCTTAACTTTTGATACGCGTTTCTACGCAAACTTTTTTTTCATATATGCCAATAGCCGTTTTCACGAGGATTTTATTCACTGGCGATTGGGGCGATTGGGTGTTTGGTTTAAAATGGAGGATTTGGGGCAGAATTTTTGCATTTTGGGATTAAGGACCTAACACCGTGTGACATGGTCATAGCTCTAAAACTGCCCCCCCCCCCACACCCTACCCCATTTAAACCCAACACCCAATCGCCTCAATCACCCCAATCACCCGGTGAGAAAAATCCTTTGTGAAAACGGCTAATGTGTGCATATACTATGATGTGCAAAATTTATGAAATATGAATCGTCAGTCGTATATCCTGTACAGATATGGTCTTGACTCAGTCGTATATCCTGTACAGAAATGGTCTTGACTTATGTCATATATCCTGTACAGATATAGTCTTGACTCAGTCGTATATCCTGTACAGTGTACAGATATGGTCTTGACGTCAATCGGGGACCGAGACTCCCGGGTCGTATGTTAAAAAGATACCTTGTATCATTGCGTATGCGTATATGGGAGACTGGTCTAAAGTCTCAGTCTTAAAGGGAATATAGCACCTTTAACATTAGTTTTTAACTGAGATAGCCAGATTGTCGGGTTGTGCTGAAGAAAACCCCAAATCCGGCAATTTTTCCCTCCAAAGCGACCTAGTTTGCTGAGTTTCAAACGCAAAAACGTTGGTCATATGTGGTCATATTCAACGTCACAAATCCCGTGACGTTTCGCATACGTCATCAGTAGTTACTTACTCCACTGTGATTGCCACCTCACTTCGCTTTTTGAACCGTCCGCCCAGTATTTCAGTTACCTTGCGTCCGCCCCGACGCCACCGACGGTCGGTCAGGCGCTCGGCACACTAGTGGTTCACGTATGCGTGCCCCCACGTCCTACCCGACCGAGCGAGCGGCCGGTCGACCCAGCAGTCGCCGTTTTCATCGCCTACCGGTGCAACCCATCGTGCGGTGCCTTGGCACAGCAGCTGTCACTGGGCGGGCGAAAGTTTGCCAGTTGATGCCTCCCTTGTTGACGACACAACTCGCTTTGGTGAGCAAGATTGGTGTGACGTCCACATGTAAACATAATTCTAATTTTTCAAATTACAACAAATTCTGACTTTTTCGCCAAAAATGAATGCCAGGACGTAACAGGGCATCTTTCTCCATCATTGTACATACTTTTTCCCAAGGTGCTATATTCCCTTAAGTACTGCGTCTTTTGTATAATGTGTTTTAGTGTCGCAGGGTTATCCATGGCGCCGATGACGATGGTATCGGTGGCGGGGTTGTAACCTGAATACGCAAAAACTTTTGAGGGGTTTTAATAAGTTTTGGGTGTATTTTTTAATCCAGTTTTATTTCCCTAAATCGCTGCAGAAATGTCGCATGTTGGGAGCTTGGAAATTGAGGTTCCGCCTTTTGTTTGTTGATTGGGGTTTTAGGGCGCATCAACTCCTTGGATATTTTGCACCCATAACCAGGGAGGTTCCGCCTTACAATTTGTGTTGACAAATTGTGTCGCATCACTGCCAACTTCCGGCCGTTGTTCGGAAAGTCAATTCACATTCTATGTTTATGCTCGTGAGCCATTTGCACCCGAAGACTAAACAAATCATTATTTACAGTCAGAGTTTTCCCGAAACATAACTTCCAGTTCCAAGTTCAGAAAAATAGAGAAAAGTGTCACTCTTCTGACACTGTTCTATTCCCCATTATGAAGGTGGTCTATCGTTTGTATAGTTTCTTCTGCCCCCCTCCCAAAAGCGCTATGAATGATTCAATCACCCTATGTTATTTGTATGAATGATTGAATCAATGATTCATTTAATCATTCATGAAGTGAAACGATTAATGAATGATACACGTGAAATAAGAATGATTCGATCGGAATCATTCACAAGTCTGGCCCGGATGATGGTTCTCGGTTCAGTCAGCAGGACCCGGTGCACACCACCTTGTTCTTATCAAGTCAGCTGGGGTATTAACCAGAGTTTCTATCAGATTCACTTGTGTCGTCTGCTTTGGCTCATGCGCACATCTCCGTAACGTATATCGTCAGTATTGCGTGACATATCCTGCGTCATAATGTTCTGCCTACTTGGCGCGCTCACCAGCCTTGGTTCGAGCGGTACTGTATTCATAGCTGAATCAGGGGTCACCTGATTATCCGAGGGTGCACGGCTCTGGCGGCGGCACTCGGCTGTGGGCTCGCGGTTCTGATGGCGACACTCCGCTGTGGGCTCGCGGTTCTGACGGCGGCGGCACTCCGCTGTGGGCTCGCGGTTCTGACGGCGGCGGCACTTCGCTGTGGGCTCGCGGTTCTGACGGCGGCACTCCGCTGTGGGCTCGCGGTTCTGACGGCGGCACTCCGCTGTGGGCTCGCGGTTCTGACGGCGGCGGCGCCGCATTGGCCGCAGCTGACCCTTGCCGCAATCAGTCGTCGATCAGAAATAGCTGAGCTGCACTTTCTGGCGGCCGGGCTGTTTGTTTTCCCGTGTACCGGTGGGCCCCACTGACCGGAAGATTACCGGCGCCATTGCCAACACCTATTTTCAGCATACCTTCGTACCCTTGGGGCCACCCGTTTTGAGTGTTGTTGGATCTGACTGTTGTATTTGTTCTGCACAGTAACGTGAAAATATTGAATTGTGACTCGTGCAGCCTTTACCTGAGTGACCCTCCCTCTGTCCAACGCGACAACCGCACCTTGCGTTAACGCCGCAAAAGAGAACAAAAGTTTCAAAGTCGCTCTACTCGCTCAAGGAAGATAAAAAATATAAAAGATTAAAGATAGTTTCCCTTGAGCGTCGGGTTATGTAAGGCAAATAGGTTAAGCATAATAATTGTGGCAAATATGTCATTAATCATGAAAGCCTATTGAGCCAAAAGTTGGTGGGTGGGCAATGGTATATTAAGGGCTATTATTATAATAGTATTAGCAAATGAACCAATGCAAACCAGCACATGTCAGGAAGATCCATTGTCTGTTCCAACCTATTTTCAGATATGCCCGGCCAGCATGCATTATGTAATCGTATTTCGAGCTATTCGCGTATTTGTGGATGACATGACAGAGGCATGGACGGTCGTTACGTAATTCATAAGTAGATTGTGATGATATCATGCTCTTGCAATATATATTTTTGAGCATTAATCCTGGTGTCGCTGTTCATTGTCAAAAATGATAAAATCATAATCTCAAGTCTAATAGTTTGCACCCTCCACAGGATTTGATGCGACGCCGCCGCACTGGCTGCCGTATATGCACGTGTTGGCAGTTCGCTCTGTCCATCCCACCGGCTGACTCCCTCCGTGACCGACTACGGTCTGACTCTGAGACTGACTGAGCCCTTCTCTGGCCTCTGATGTTGACCTATCTCTGACCCGCCCGTGTCTGTGTGCGCCCGGCAGGTGGCCGCCGACTATGAGCGGCCTGAAGCGACAGCTGACCGTGGCGCGCCACTACCTGGGACACACGCTGAGCCGCACACTGTCACGGGGCAACATGGCCGAGGCTGAGACGGCCCCCGAGCTGACCCCGGAGCCAACCGCCGAGCGGCTCCCCGTGCAGGCCCCTGGATGGACCCCTGAGCAGGCCCCCGTGCAGGCCCCCGGATGGACCCCTGAGCAGGCCCCCGAGCGGGCCGCCGGCGCGCCGCTCGAGCTGCCCGACCTGCCGGACCTCCCCCGGGAGATGAGCGTTCAGACGGAGAGCGGCTCGCCACCGCCCCGCCGCCGGCCCGCAGAGGGCATCTACGGCACCGTGGCCGCACGCTGTCCACGGCCGAGGCGATCGAGCGTCAGGCGGGGGCGCTGGAGCGTCCATGCCGGCCTGTCCTGCGCCGCAGCAGCCGCGCGCCGCCGCTTGCTGCTACAAGCTGCTGCTGCTACCCTGCTGCTGCGGCTCGCTAGCGCCGCGCTGTTTGTCCGCAGAGGGCTGACGGAGCGGTGGGAGGATCGGCCGCGGGAGACTTGTGCCATGAGTGTCGAGCCGCTGCTGGTGGAGTGGCGGACTCGGGCGTGGTGGGTGGATCCGACACCGGCTCTGCCACTGTCACCGTCACGTCGGCCGTCACTGGTGCGAGCAGCGGGACAGCCGACCCCGCTACCCCCACCGCCTCCGTCGCTACCGCCTCCACTGTGGTCACCGCCGCGACTGCTGCCACTGTGACCAGTAAGAAGGAGAGTCGGATCCGACGGACTCTGCGCGCGCTGCGTCTGGCTCGCCCACGTGTGCCTCGAGCGAGGGGCGGCCGCGAGCCGGCGGCATCGGCGGCGCTGCGCGGCTCGAGCCCGGCGCTGTCGGCAGGCTCCGAGCCGCCGCGCCAGCCCATCATCGACCTGACGCGCTTCAACCCCGACCAGTACCCCACCGACGACTTTGACGAGCGAGCTCGCCAGGAGCGTGCCCGCGAGATCGCCGAGGGCATCGAGGTGGTGCCGGGCCGGCCGGCTGTGGCGGCGGTAGCGGCGGCAGCAGCGGCGGCGGCGGCGGTGGTGGTGGCGACGGAGCAGCAGCCGCCGCCGCCGGCCGCGCAACCGCACGCCGAGTCGCAGCTGCTGGTGTCTCACTTCGCGCAGCTGGCTATGGACGGGTCACTGGTGCAGCGCACGGTGCACACAACGGTCGACTACATTCACTGTCTGGTGCCGGACCTGCTGCGCATTGTCAACAGCCCGTTCTACTGGGGCGAGATGGACCGCTACGAGGCGGAGCGGCTGCTCGACAATAAGCCCGAGGGCACGTTCCTGCTGCGCGACTCCGCGCAGGAGGAGTATCTGTTCTCGGTGAGCTTCCGTCGCTACAGCCGCTCGCTGCACGCGCGCATCGAGCAGTGGAACCAGAACTTCAGCTTCGACTCGCACGATCCGGGCGTGTACGCGTCGTCGACGGTGACCGGCCTGATCGAGCACTACAAGGACCCGAGCTGCTGCATGTTCTTCGAGCCGATGCTGACGCGGCCGCTGCACCGGACGTTCGTGTTCCCGCTGACGCACCTGTGCCGCGCCGCGATCGTGTCGTGCATCAACTACGACGGCATCAACCAGCTGCGGCTGCCGCGACCGCTGCGGCAGTTCCTCACAGAGTACCACTACAAGCAGCGCGTGCGCGTGCGGCGCTACGAGCTGCCGGACTAGCGCGCGACGCTGCCAGACGCCGTGCTGGAGACTGGCAGCGTCTGCTGGTTCGGGAACGGACTCACGCCCGGAGCGGAGATGAGGCGCCCGGCTGGAGCGCGGCTGGTGTCTGGCTGCTGTCGGACGCTTTTGTCGGAGGCTTGCACTGTGATCGGGATTCTCCCCGCGCGGACTGTTGATTGCGGGGAGCGCTAGCGCGTACTGAAGTGAGCAACTGTGGTGTCCACTGTCCATGGTACCTGGTGATGGCTTCCGCGAACGTGCGCGCGCGTGCGGTCCGGCCGCCACGGTCGAAATCACATAGAGCTCTATATGTAGATGTTAGCAATGGTCTGCTCGCTATAAGAATGTGAACTGTTCAGTGTGGTTGACGTGTTAGCTGGTTTTGTATTGGGTCAGTTTGGCCCGCGCACTGTTCGGCGATTTTTGATGAAATGCTCGCTGTTTATAATGATGTTCTTCAGATTACGAATGGAGCAGCTGAATGAGATGAAGGCATTTTTGACGACCGGCAATCGACGGATCTTCCCGAAATGGAGGTGGCTGCGTGTGTATGACTGAGTTGAAGCATACAAAATGTTTCGGAGGTATGTGATTTCAAGCTTTACTCGAGCCTTCTCTAATTGCTTGTCTGTATATTGGTTTACTTCCGTCTCCTTGCTGTATGCCGACGATGTTTCGAGCGACAGGTTTTTGTGTTTCAATTGTGGCTGAGCAATCTGAACAAGAAATAAACCGTATGCGCTTCATTTTGTACGATAGACCAACATAATCGATGCATATCTGTGTCAATATCCCGTCATCCGCTTGTGTGCTGCGATTGGAAGTGAAATTGATATGCTGGGTTGTTCGACCTTGATCGATTTACTCGACAGTTGTTGCAACACACGGGCAATGTGCACATGTGGATCATATTTCACTCGAGTTAATGTTCTCAGCACTGGGACATATGTTTATATTTGGTTTCCATGCGTGTATGGAAACCAAAGATTGAACTTCTTACCACCAACAAAAGTCCGTGTCTGTGTCACGTGTGAGCGGTTTCCAAGTGCGTCGTCACCTTCCGGAAGTTTGGGGGACGGAGGCACTTTGAACTCGACCAATCAGATTTCGAAAGTAATGATAGACTCGCGCCCAAGTTGATTGGCGGCCAACTCCAGCTGCAAGCTGATTAGCAGATTGTATGGCCTCTGCCCAGGCTATCGTAAACACCACATTCTTTCGTAAGCACCGCATTCTTTCGCCAAAAATCAAATATATTCGGCTGGAGTCTTTTCAGTCAAGCAAACTTGCAGATAGGGGTTTCCCAACACGGGCTACAAAACTGCTATCTCAGTTCAAAGCCCCATGTTGAAGGTGAACTATTTCCTTTAACCAATTTGACTGTGGTTACAGACGAACGCCATTGACTGGTGGGCGTTAAACGTCCCCTGGCTATCTTCCTAACCAATGATTGCAGCGAGACGCGCAAGGCGGTATTCGAAAGCTCTCAATTAGACGCATATAAAGCATACGCGAAATTTTCCAATTGAGGTCGCGGTCTGGTCAAAGGTCAAAATCGAGGTATTTGGGTGTACTTGTCATCCCAAGTCTTTGATTGCGACCATGATCACCCAGAATGCTTTCGAATGTGTGATGCAAATCCCGCATTCTAGCTAAAGGGATGTTTTGGTGCAAAGATCAGGTCACAGGGGTCTTACATGCGTAAAATATTAACGAAAGTCACGCGCGACACATGTGTTATGGGTTATTTTACACTTATATTTCGATTCGATTTTTTTACAAGGTATAATTTTTGTTGGCGAAGCATAGGTAAAGGATCCTATTCAGTTTGGTGGAGGGTGGCTTCAGCCTCTCCGCCCCCGCCCCCTCCCCCAACTTGGACGAGGAATGGGCCAAATCCGGGGGTAAAGTATTTTGTGGATATTTACGGTACGGCATTACGGTAAAAGTGATTTTTGTTTCCAGCTCAGCCCCCAACTTTTCTTCAGAAGCTACGCACCTGAGAAGTGAGAAGAAGGTATGCAAACTTCACCTTTTTTTTCTCATGGCGAAAGTCAGTCAGGGGTCGTTAATAAACGAACCTTCCCCGTCATTGGCTGGTTAGGTAAGCTCAGGAAATGTTGGGGGATACGTCACCCCTCGCTTNAAAAAAAACGGTACCGGCCGGCGGGCCCGTTAAACGTGGTTGAATACATGGCTATCTGTATTAGTATTTTGGTTTGGTTTGGTTAGGATAAGGCCCAGGGGCGCAACCACGTCTACAAAAGTGGTACGGACACAATGTCGTTGGGGGGCGCCTTCGCCCAGGGGGCGTCATCACTGAAAGAGAGCGCCATCGCCAAAAATGCAATATCACAAATGTGCCATTTTAGATGTAGGTAGTTGTCAGACATATGCCTGGGTCCGGGATTCAGATGAGATCTGGATCTCTGTGTCCTGTGTCCCGGGATCCACATGGTACACCAGATTCAGGTACACAACAAGGTGAGAGATCCAAAAAATCAACAAAAAATTGCAGGGGGGGTGCTTAAACTTACGCACCGTGCGGAAGGAGAGGCATCCCCACCACTGGACGGAGGGGCGCCATCACTGGCCGGAGGGGCGCTGTCACGGTCTTGAGAGGGCAGTCACTAGTCGAAGGGACGCCGTCACTCACCAGAGGGGGCGAGGTCACTGGCGGGAGAGGCGCCGTCACTGTCCAGAGGTGCGCCGTCACTGGTCGGAGTCCGGAGGGGTGCCGTCACTCGCTGGAGGGGCGCTTTCACTGGCTGGAGGGGCGCCGTCACTGACCGGATGGCAGCTAAGAGGAATCCGAAAAAAATACTGGAAAGCCATTCAAATTTCTGTTTCCATCATGTCATCAGAAGTGACTTTAGGTCAATAGTTTTGTCTTAGAGGTCATCAAATGTAAACAAACCTGTTTTTCAGCGAAAACTTTTCGTCCCTAACTTTTTACCTAAAACATATAGAGTAATGATGCTGATACCATCGTGTTTCTCTCATCAATACGGTTCTCATACCAATTTGGATCAATTTTGGTCTATTCCAAAATTTGGCCCCGGATTAAGGTCAAGGCCAATGTCAAGTTGACATAAGTCGGTCAAATTGCATATGAAAAGATGCGGTCTGACGAGAGAAACGTTTGTGCACCAGTTGCAAGCGTCTACGATCATTCTGTCACGAGTTATTGACAAAAAGGTGTTTGTGACCTTGCATGACCTTTGAAATGATCACTGACTAAAATTTGCATCCTGGTCATCGGAAAGGGCCTAAGATTACATGATGCTGAAATCATTGGATTTAAATGACGTGTTTTTTAAAATTATTTTGAATTTCTTCACCATATATTTATACGGGAAGGTTAGCATTTGACCTGACTTCAGGTCATCACATATTTAGATATGGACCTGAAATTTTCCACAGATATTCATTGGCATGTCTTCTCTTACATACGATTATATATTTATTTTGTGTACACGTATATATTATATAATATACTATGTTATATATTATATATAATATATATATATAATAATATATATATACTATATATATATATTTACCAATTTTATACACGTATTTGTGATTGTTATGTTTGAAAACCTCTGAAAGAAAAAAACACACTTTTATCATTTTGAAGCATAGTAAGTTAAGAAAGCAAAATTCGAGATTTCGACGATAGCCATCTAAAGGACCATTCTACTCTACAGAGATGTTTTTTCCCTAGACTTCTGTTACAGCAAAACCAACTTTCCACGAGCGATTAGCGGCGTGCAGTAGGTTTGGTCAAAACGCCGAACATTTGCCCCCCCCCCCCTAAAAACGGTCGCTGAACCTCCTGCTAAATGTAAACGTTTTGAAAGCACATCACCTCGATGCGCAATTAAATGTTAGGGAAGTATCCCAAGTTGAAGACTCTATAGGATTGAATATGTAATTAAAACTACAGCGAAAAACTCCAAAGAGGAGGGGGCGATTTCGCCCCCCCGAAGCTAATAGGGTTGACGGGTCAACGGGTAGTTAGTTCTGCACTCTGCAGTGCTCGTTCTTACCAGTAGAAATCATACCAGATGAGCATTCATCGATGTGCGGGCCGCGGGGTTCCTGAATACCAGTTTGAACTGGCTCCTCCATTCTACACGCGTGTGTCTGCAAACGTGATTGATGCCCACATTACTGACTTTGCAGACCCGGGTATGGCTCTGGGCACAGCGTCCAGCCACGTATTACAAGTCATCCCCCGGCAGCACGAGGCTATTTTTAGACAAACCTGACTCAATGAACGCCAGAAACAGTGTGGAGACGGTTTTTGGGCGCGGGTCCTCCCCGCGGCCGGTGGAGGACGGGAGTTTACTGCCGAGTACCATACCGACAGAAAGTGGCGGCCCCGGCCGGCACAGCACCAATTACCAGCCGGAAGTGAACGTGTGCACCGTCTGCAGGCCACGACCGAGGATGATCCCAGCTCACAGTTTGACGGGCATAGCACACGCACACAAACCCGCGCCGCTTCAGCTGGTATGCGCCGGTGTAATCTTCCCCATGTGTGTTTGTGTATTTAGATATAGCGGGCTTAGAAACGGACATGAATGGGAGATGCGTAACTGGAAATTTAAACCCGAACCGATGATACTCGATCTGGTGAGGCAGTTATGTTTGCTATAGGTGTTTGACATGTGTTTCTGTATGTACTGCCTGAACACCCTACTGTGACTTATGTTTAGGAGGGATTCGAGGACCCCTGCCAGCTGGTTCTCCCTCGAAGCTTTCCTGCACGAACCCTCAAGTCTTCGAACCCTATATTTTTACGTTACATTATGAAGCAAATCTAATCTAGTTTTAGCTCCCAAGGGCATCCCGGCGCCGAAGGCGCCGGGATGCCCGAGGGAGCCTTCACATCATTTAATCATCATACATTTGGAGACGTGCCAGCTTCATTGCCAAGTCAGACTTAGCTCAGCTGACCCGTCATGACCGATGGATGCAACGCTGAGCCGCGGCAGAGCAGCGCAGCAATGGGCGCTGTTGCCCCGGCCAACCAAGTGTTATGTATTGGGTGTGTTGTTGTGGGGTGTAATATCCGGTAAAAAGTCCTAACTAGAAAACAAACCGGAGCCTATCCAAGGGAAAAACCAGCACGATTTTACCAAATTGTGCTGGAAAAAAAACGTTTAAAATATAAAAATACAAACCATAGCCTCATAATATCGATATATTAATGAAAGCGAATAAAAAGCAAAGGTTTGTATTTTCATATTTTACAATATGAGCCTAAAAAATGCTATCCTACGTAATCAAACCCCGTTTATATTGATTTAGCTAGTTGTGTGTTGTGTAGAAATTCGAGGAGGAGAGGAATCAGCTCTGGGTATCCGTCACCCAAGAGCGCAGGGAGATTTAAAGCGATATTGTTTTGCTGCGTGTAATTGATTATTTGCTGACTATTGACATGATGTATGTATTGTACAGGGCATTCGATGAGGAAATGTTTAACAGATACACCGGGGGTAAGCCGGGCAATGGCGGTAAGTAGGTGGAGAAACTTTATCGAAAATATGATATTAGCCGTTTTCACGATGAATTATTTTGCGCAAAATGTTTTAAAACATCTTAAGATGTTTTTAAATGTTTTAGTATGAAAGTTATAGTATACGATATATTCCAAGAAAATAAGTTACTGATTTAGGTCGATATTATCATTGTTCAAGAGTTATGGAAACATGAAATGAGCACATTAACAAGATTATGACGATACATAAATTGTTCGTTTCTAAAGAACATATGCGTCTAGAGTCCGTTCGCTTCAGTTAAGGCATATCTGTCCATACTTAGTTTACTCAATCTTGGCAGCGTCATGGATCACAGGTCTGTCTTCGCATGGCGCAATTAATGCGCTAGAAACGATTCGCTGGAGGCGAGTCCATTATGAGCAAAGGGATGTTTGTTTTTGTTGACGAAGCGTGCTCGAGAACCGAATATGTTCAAGACGTTTCTGAAAATAAAAGTAGGTGAAGATCTGGCATCAACAGCTAACCTATACATAATTATTGCTAGTCTCCCAACCAAACCGCAATTTGTAACATACTATATTCTTGGCCAAACATACATAAATTCTGAAAACATTTCAAGACAAAAATTCGCTTACTCCAAGTGCGTAGTTAAAGGGATTAATACGGAGTTTCGTCCTGAAAGGAAATGCACGTCTTTGCAGTTGTGAATGTGCTTAAAAACCGTTTAAGACATAATGAGAGTGACCTGCGTTGCGCATTAATCCATTATTTTCAGCAATTAATCAAGCGTTTAAACTTTGGAGCATTTTTCAAAGATTTGTACTGATAACGAAGTACTTGATCGGATTACTGTACTAGTCCACATCACTTTTTAATATTTATCCTTGGGCGGCGCTAGCCCGGTGATAGAAGTAGAGTAAGACGGCTGTCTAATCTAAACCTAGCAAGTACTTGCAAAAGTACGTCGGTACATCAAACCGAGCTATTTGAAACTCCCTTTAACGTAAAGAAGATGCATTTTCCAGAAAAAATGTGGTGAACCGTGGACCTTCTACCACCTTTATAATCACGTTTTACTATGTAACTCAATTATTCTGGGAAAAACCCGTATAATCCCTTTAAGGAAAGAATAAGTATACTAAAGCTTTGATACTAAAACATTTCAAAACATCTTAAGATGTTTTAAAACATTTCACGCAAAATAATCCATCGTGAAAACGGCTAGTATGTTATTTTGGTGTGTCCGATTCGTAGGCGCACTAATACTACTTCCTTTTCCCGACAATCTTGATGACTGGATATACCATAATGGTATAATGTTTTATATATACCATAATGGTATAATGTTTTACCTGTGGCTTAATAGGATGTAAATGAAAATGCGGGTCGTTGCCCCAATCGCGTTGTTGTAAGAGTATAATATATTGTTGATGCAAGAAATTGAAGACGTCAGACAGTGGGCTAGGCAGATTATTTTTTTGATGAGATTGTAAGTTCAATTTGGCCAGTCTGTCCGCTTCCTCATCCCAGGAATACCGACATGTCCCGTAATCTAGAGGAATTTGACCTAAGTGTGTTTTTTGTAAAAGTATTCATTGAGCTGTTTGATATTATAAATGATAGCTGCCGTCACGTATTGAAGAAAGAGCTGAAAGTGCTGAGGACGAGTCAGTACATATAACGACTTGTTTTAGTTCTTTACTTTTAATGTCATATTAATGCTAGTAATATTGCCGAGAGTTCGGCTGTATATACACTATTAAATATTAATATCGGGGAGACGGAAGGAGTTATTCATATTAATGTTGTTGTTGGTGTATGTGTTGTGTTCTGATTTGTATTTGTAAAAAAGTGCGTGTGACTCTGCCGCCGTGACTGTGTCTTTGTTGTGTGTAAAGAGATGGTGTGTGCCTGATGCAGTGTCAATCCAATGTGTTATGAGTGAAGGGGATGGCATGGTGTTGAGATGTGGCATGTTGAAAAGCTCAAGTGCTTGTCTGATGCGAAGGTTTATTCGAGGGTAGCGCTTCTGCATTGTGAGTCGGTTGGGTATAGGTTGGCTCAGTATTTGGTATGTTCAATGTTGGGCGTGTTGGTTCTGAGTTAGCTCTGGCGTAAAAGCGTAGCAATCGGTATTTGCGTCGGCGGCAGAGTGTGGGAATGCTTGTGTCTATGTGTATGTTGGAGGTGGGTGAAGTTTTGAGGGCACCGGTGACAATGCACAGAGCAGTGTTCTGGACAATTGGTAATTTTTGGATTCTAGAGGAAGATATATTATCAAATGAGAAGCCATTACAGTCCAGGATTGGACGTATCAGGGACGTATAAAGGTTAAGGAGGGTAGAGCGGTCAGTACCCCAGTCGCGACCACATATACATTTCATTATATTTAACCGTCGGGTGCAGCGCTGTACCAGGTCATTGAAATGAGGGGTGAACGTTAGACCAGACTCTAGGGTTACACCCAGATATTTACATGCCTTGGCTACAGGTAGTCTTGTTGTTAAGTGGTAATGGGTTTTAAGGTTGTACTTCCCGATTTTTTGTGAGAAAATTATAGAAGCGAATTTGCTGGGGAAAGCTCCAGTCCCCACCGCTCGCACCATACTTTAATGTTAATTAATACGTGTTGAATAATTCGATTGGCTCGATCGCCGCTGGAGTGTGAAAACCACACCACCAGGTCATCAGCGTACAGTGAGTATTTCAGCTGTTGGCTAACGTCGTTAACGTTGTTAATCCCTCGCACTCCTCCACAATGCCAAAACGCACATCGTAAGTGGCGTACTGCGTACTGCGCAGTGAACTCAACTTCCTGGAACAATACCAGCAAATGCATGCATATTTGTGTCCAATACCAGCAAACGGGAAGGCTGACCGCCGCCTTTCGAACGGGACTGGGCTAGTTCAGGCAGTGCAGAGTCAATAGGTGATACTGTGTTGAGCTTCGTCGCAGTCTCGGCCGGCCGGAGGGAGACTGCGTGGCGGCCGACCGGCGCCGGTGACTGGCGCGCGCGCCCCGTGATAGGCTGGCTCGTCCGCCGACAGAGAGACACTCCTGATCAGAAGCAGGTCAGAGAGGACCGATCAGAGCGAGGACTGAGCAGAGCGAGGACTGATCAGAGCGAGGATTGATCAGAGCGAGGGTTGATTAGAGCGAGGGTTGATCAGAGCGAAGACTGATCAGAGGGAGGACTGAGTCGAGTGAGGACTGATCAGAGCGAGCACTGATCAGAGCGAGGATTGATCAGAGCGAAGACTGATCAGAGGGAGGACTGAGTCGAGGGAGGACTGATCAGAGCAAGGACTGATCATAGAGATGACCGATCAGAGCGAGGATTGATCAGAGCGAGAACTGATTAGAGATATGTCTGATCAGAGCGAGGATTGATCATAGCGAGGACTAATCATAGCGAGGACTGATCAGAGCGAGGACTGATCAGAGCGAGGACTGATCAGAGCGAGGACTGAGCAGAGCGAGGACTAATCATAGCGAGGACTGATCAGAGCTAGGACTGATCAGAGCGAGGACTGATCAGAGCGATGACTGATCAGAGCGAGGACTGAGCAGAGCGAGGACTGAGCAGAGCGAGGACTGATTAGAGGGAGGACTAATCAGAGCAAGGATCGATCGGAGCAAGGATTGATCAGAGCGATGACTGATCAGAGCGAGGACTGATCAGAGCGAGGACTGATCAGAGCGATCGGACTGATCAGAGCGATCGAGACCTCGAATCAGGAGCGAATCGGACTGATCAGAGCGATCGGACTGATCAGAGCGAGGACTGATCAGAGCGATCGGACTGATCAGAGCGATCGGATTGATCAGAGCGAGGACTGATCAGAGCGATAATTGGTCAGAGTGAGGACTGATCAGAGCGAGGACGGATCAGAGGTAGTGCCGGCCGAGCTTCAGCTTCTGGTCCGCGTCGCTCTCAGCCAGTGCCGCCGCGTTAGGTCCGCCGCGTTAGGTCCGCCGCGTTAGGTCCGGTTCTCAGACTGAGCGTGGCGCACTGGCGGCGCGGCGGGCGCCGGGACCGTCCCTGCTGCGCTAACCGCTGCTCCGCTGACGTCACAGTGACGTCACCAGAGCCGGCGGCCGCCCGCCGCAGCGGATGCAGCACATTATTAGCGTCTTAACTGCCTGGCGTGATTTGTAGCCGTGCCATGGGAATGATAAGCACGCTATTGGCTGGCGTACGTAGCTGACTCCATCGACTGTGGATTAGGCTAGGTCATCGGAGCGGAGGGATTTTTTTCCGGAAAAAGGTGTATATTTTGTTTTGGGTACAATAGTCACGAAAATACTTTTCATACAAATTTACGTCAAGTTTTGAGTTAGCAGAATCGCACTTCAAAATGATAAAATTGGGTACACACAAGCGGTAATTGCCCGGCTGAAAAGCGCAATTGAAAAAAAGCTTGATATGGTTGGATGTGGTTCAAAAGTCTTTGGTAAATGGTCTGCTTTTTCATCTTGCCAAAATGGCATAACAAAGGGTCAAAATCGCAAAAACTAAGCAATGGCATCAACAGCTTGAGAATTCACTTTCACGGTGACGTGTGCAAGAACTTCTTGCACACGTCACCGGGAATATAGATTTCTGAACGATGCTGGGAAATGACTGCCAGTCGAGGTGTTAAAAATGATTTGGCACGAGACCGAGAAGGTCAGCTGCCTAATATCTTTTTTGACACCGGAGAGACTGCAGTCATGACCAGCAAGAGTTTTCTAGAAAGGGTATATTCTTCATACCGTAGTACCTCCAACAAAAATTGTTTGATCCCTAATGAATAGAGGCCTTGCTAGAGGCAGAACTTAACAATGCCAGAATAACATTTTTTTCATACACTCTTTCTGCACTGTTGAATAGGCACATTTAATCATGGTAACCCAAATGAGGTATCGAGAATATTATTTTATTTCTGAACGATGGCTGGGAGAGATGAAGACTGCCAGTCGAAGTGGTTAAGAATGAGTTTGGCACGAGACCGAAGGTGCGAAGTGAAAAAATCTCTTTTTGACACCGAGACTGGCCAGTCATAAGACCAGTCAGAGTTCAGCAAAGACGGTATTTCTCATACCGAGTAGTAAAAAATGTTTGATCCCCTAAATGAAAGAGCCTTCTAGAGTGCAGAATAACAGTGCAGAATGACATTTTTTCCACTCTCATATTCTGCACTGTTGAATAGGACATTTAACATGTAAACCCAAATGAGAGGTATGAGAAAGTGCATTTTCAAGCTGCTGAGGCTGAGTTTTTGCGATTTCGACTCTTTATTCATATCCAATAAATATCAACCGAAATATTATATGATTAAAATGTTATTAAAATGTCAGCGTCACCTAGCCCTCGCCTTACGGGGGGGGGGAGTGCTGACAGGCCCCCTGAGGTTTTTCTGCAATAACTTCTTACGCATGCAGTGCATCTTACTGACATTCTTCGTAGCTAAGTTTACAACAATTATACGTAAGCCGTCAAAATTTCATCAAAATTGGTGGTGTAGTTCGGGTGATAATGCCCTTTTAGTGACGTCATCTTGGTGGAAAAACAGTAAATATTTGAAAAAATAGTAGAAAATAGAGTTTCGCAGCAAGTTGCAAACAAAAAACAAGGGAGATCTAACATGTTATTTCATTTAAAATGTCAAACTCGGACTTCCAAAATTTTGGGGTTGACCCATTATAACTCACTTTTGTTTTAAAGCGCTACAAAATCAAAATTTTCAAAAAGAAAAGAAAAAAGAAAGAATTATATGGGATAGATATAAATAAGGGCATCACCCAAACCCAATTTCAAAGCAATACCTCTATTTTGTATTGAGTAATGGCACCCTAAGTGAAAGAAACTCATGACATATTTTTTAATTACTTTTTTGACTTTTTTTAACCAGATTTGAACAAATAAAACCTATTCTGTATTTCTGAGACAAAAATGATCTAGGAACATGCCTTTTATTTACATTTGTCCATTTCTAATTTTGAGGTTTTCTGACAGAGCAGAATCGTTATTCTGGACATAATCATCGAGTCGACGTCTTAAACTTGCCCTGGAAGGTCACCCGTTGACCAGAAACCTAAAAATTGCATACTGTTAGATTTCTCACATGACAGGCAACATGCTGATTCTTACCGGGGCGGGAGTTCCGGGCTCGGCGAAATGCGGTAAAGATGGCGCTAAACACAGCTAGCGCCGCCTATTTCGCCACGTTCTTCAGGAATCCCCGTGGACTGACGTGGAAGCACATCAGGCGTTACCTTATTATTTTAAAATAAAAAATAATACACACATATCTCAGTCCACACTCTCACAAGAGGTTTGAGCTCCCGAGAGCTCGTGCGAAAGCGCCGCCCTCCGGAGATCTCAGAGTGGGCTGTTTGAAACCAGTTCTTTTTAGCAGTATCGAGTACGGCTTACCGGCCGGTCGTTTGGCCGTGTAAGCACTGGCCCAGGTAGCTGGGACTTCCCGGCCCAACCGAATTCCATCACGCAGCTCCAGTTCGACGAATCGCGTGTTGCAGCGCGCGAAGCCTTTCTCCTGCCCATACCGCCCTGCTAACGAAGACTACACTCCTGAAACTGTTCCCTGCGTCTACAGCACGCAATCGAAGGCTTTCGAGCCGGTGGCGTGTGAGGCTCGATGGTACATCACCATAGATTATGTTCTTTGGAATCTGGCATTCACTGTTGTTGGCCCCCATTATCTTAAAAAAACTGATTAAACACATGCATCATTCAGTGTCGTCTACCTTGTGAATAGAAAGTGCACCACAAGAGTAAGAGTGTCACGCTTATATAATTATAAGGCAGAGATAGGGAACAATCCCTTAGACAACTACGCCGGCCGATCAAGGTGCTCCTTGGACGGCTGTAAACATTGTTGTCCCATAACTGCAGTGAGCGCATTGGTAATGGCCATCGCAACTCATGTGTCCTGGGACTGTCACCATCTGACTCTGTCCGCAACAGTAGCGGGTTCGGCCCGGGTTGGTCCGACGGAGGCCGCAGCCACATGCTCGAACGACTGTCACCTACACTGTCAATAGACTTATCGACAAGAGGCCTTGAGTCACGAGTCAACTATGTACACCAGATCTAAGGGCTGAGACGCAACAGATCCGCATGGCCTTTTGACAGCGTCCGAGCATGGCCGTCCTTCTGGACAAGGCACTGGCAGGTACGTTGAATCGACCACCGTGGTTCGCCGCCTGGCTGACTAGGGGTCCGAACTACGAGGCTGTGACTGGTGCTAACCCAATCTTGGGTAGTAGTCGTGTTTAGACGGAACTCACTTGGGTTAAGTTCAGGGATCGACTTAGGCCTAATTTTGTTTGGAGTTATCTTTACCCCCTCTGACTGCCACAGCACTTACCAAAACTGCAAACTTGTATTTGCGTATGCTGAATGACTGTCATTTTTGACGCTGATCCCCTTCCGAGATTCCTCAAACGCTAAATGTAAAGTCGAAAATACCCTTTCAAATCAGTTTTGATCTGGTTCACATTCAAAATCGGCCTTTTATACAATTAACCCCAGTAAGACAGAGATGCTCGCATTGAAAGTCTCGATCAGACCGAGCGGAACACCTGACTTTTACAAGTCTCCATCTGGACGAGAAACAAAGAAATTTTTCACCCTCCGATCAAAAAAGCGATCAAAATATCAAAGGGAGCATCAAACAGTAGATCACAAAGTTGTCTCTGGAGGATTCACGAGGATGCAATGTATCAGGTTATTACGCTCGATTGCCAAATGATTACACTTTTAAACACACGTGAGATCGGAACTCGTAAAACTGCGTCATAAGCTCCAAAAATGAACTAGGAAACTCTTGTTGAAGTTCCACACTCGTGTATCCCTCATATTACGAAATACTGTTTGAAACAGAGTCTGGGGAAATATAGTACAAGAAAACTTCGATATTGGAAAAGGCTACGCAGATCAAAAGTTATTAAAAATTACAATGGCATGGCTATCTCCGTTATTTGTTCCTGACTTGGCAGAGCGCGACCATAGTGACACCGATGTTTCTGCATAAAGAGTTAATGGTTGAAGACGCCCTTAGAATCGATGAGATGCTACCGTGGAGCGAGAATCGCTGAGCCATGTACTCGCTTGGCTAAAAAGGTCCTTCTTGTTGAGGCTCATGCCTGACGAGGAGGGCACTGCTCTAACGGTCAGCCGTAGCGGAGGGTTGGTGCAGTGCGTCCATTAACACGAAGGCAGTTGGCGAGGTGGTCAGACTTGCAGCTTTGCCCAAGAAGAGTTAGGACCGAAGTATCTCGCGCGAACGTGAAGCTCACCACTCGTATCGTGGTCATTTTCTGCCTGGAACCGAAACTGGTGCCGTCGGGAACACTAAGGTAAAGGAATGTACAGGCGAATAATTTATAGTTAACTAGTGCTGCTTGCTATTTTTGCGTTTTAATGCTGATTCTTACTGAATCAGGCATTGTATCAAGCGTCTTTCATAACCTTGATACAATGCTTTTGCTTTATTATCTGATTTTCAACGTGTCTGCATTGTAATCACCTTTACTTGTAAACACGATTGGAACACGTGGGACGCTAAAGAGGGGACATCCACGCTAAGTGGGAGGCTACCTAAATAGAACCGATCTGCTAATCTGTAATACTGTACCCAATAAATCAGTGCGGCGATGGCTTCTATAATGCTTGTTTATAAGAAGGTATACCAGAGCTGCTTGCTTCCGGGATCGCACGTGACCTGATGTAGATGGGAGGTTGACGCTACAACACGTGTGTGTCATGTTTAAGTTTTAGTTTTAGTATAACATTGTGCTGTCTGATTTTAACACCGCATTCTTGAGCTACCACTTTCATTACACTGATTTTGACTCGATACCAGCAGATAGAGCCACATGTGTTGTGGATGGTTCTTCGTTACTGGTTAATTATACACAATACAGATACATGGAGGGACCTGTCAGCATCGCACTCGCCCTACATTCCCAACTATCCCGTAGGGCGAAGGTGAGAAACGGTCCCGTACTGCGAGGTTAAAGCGGCCCGACACATAACAAACACGCAACACTGACCGGGGCAGTAACGTTCAACAACGACGCCTCAGGCGGTCATTTTGAGTCATAATTAATGCTTACTTGATAAAGGAAATCAACTCTTTCAATGCACGAAATACCCTGTTACGTGCCGGGTGCGTGTAGGTATAACAACGATCTCCGTCCATGCGTCTAATAAACATTACCCAATAAATAAACGATCAAGAAGAAGACGACAAACAGGATGAAGAAAAATAACGACATTGCAGTACATTTAAGTTATTTTACTACTAAGTATTGCTACAATTATTATAATTTTACTTTACTCTAAATAATCACGCACTGAACTAAAAACTGCATTACAAATCAAAGGTATATAAAGACAAAAATATCTTACTTCGTTTGATGTTTCTTATATACTATTGAATGTTAGGTAATTGTGTAGTGGGAACGCTTGCACCAAATAAAGAAAGACACTGTCCTCTCATATTGGACAGTTTGAATTGCATTTGTATTCCCAGGGAGCCGATTGAGTGTTGTGCTCTCACCTGGTTCTCTCACCTGGTAGGGTTCCACCGTGCCCGACAGCCTTAAGGATGAGACAGCAGGCACGAGGGGAACCCAGGATCATAGGACACGCAGTTGAAAAGTTACATTTGCGGAATGGTTGCTGATTTATAACGACAACTCGGATTTAGAGTATCCTCATATAACAACACTTTCTAATTGACTTACTTTGTGTTAGATAAAAGTTTCCTAATAATAACAGTAGATTCGAATGCGGTCAACAGACATATCGATACAGATCCTCCTTTAATCTCATTAGCATAGCCCTTTTTGAAGTTGCCTAAGTCGGGTGCGAGTTACAACACACTCGGGGAATTGTTTCCAAAATATGGACACATCGGTTTGAGAACGATCGCCTTGGCACATCAGCAGTAACGTGTGATACATGGATCTTGGAAGCGGTGACCCCGGGTCCCCCACGGGGAGTGCGAGTGAAGAAGTTCTCTGGCTCAGTTGCAGCTTATGCCATTTAATATTTTTCCAAATTTGAATAATCTGCTCGAAAGGAGCCTTCCTGCCACTGAATATAGTTCTAATCCCTCAGCCTCTCGCATACGACAAATCACGAAGTGTTGTCAATTTTTTTAGTCCACGATCTCTGAACACGCTCCAATTTCTGCCAAATTCTCCCTATATCCAGTGTTCCACCACACAACGACGCATTATTCGATACAGTTGGTTCTGACATGAGTTCTGAAGAGAAAAACATCATTTGAAAGTTAGGTGTGCGGACCAAACATGATTCTTAAGAAAGCTTTGACCACAAACCAGATTGCCTTGTGAGCCACAGACACAATATGCTCATGAAATTTGAGTTACAATCTACCAACACTCCCAGGGTGTTATGAGACTGACGGACAGGGAAAGAGGACTACCATCTAACAGTATTAGTGTTACACTTGGTCTTTAAAGTTTTCTCAGAAACGCCCAGCACCCACACTTCTCTCTATTCATCTTTAAAACCCATGATTTAGACGTGCGATAAGCACATCTATATCATTCTGTATAGATGTCGCTAGCACCGGGGTATTGACAAGGAGGATTTGAGTTTACATGTTGAATATTAGCTATTAATTCATCAGCAAAAATTTTGTAGTTGGATGCTAAATTTGATCCTACATGATTTTATATTAAATAAGAAACTACCAGTGGCCTCCAGCACAGATCCCTGGGGCACACCACTGTGACAAGCTCTGTCTTACAACCGCTTGAGATGCCCCTGCACAGAAAGCCTGGCATTTCTCGGCCGTCAGAAACGAAAGCCAATCCATTTCAAAAGCTGACCATCGGATGCCAATGACTGAAGTTTAGCTACTTTCAAAATTTGGTACAAAACTACATCGAAGGCCTTGCTATAATCAAAAAGTACAAGCGTCCACAGTATTTCCCCGAGTCCATTGAAGCAGAAAAATGTTCTCATATACCAAAAGAAGTTGTTCCATCGTTGACCTTCCCCGTCTAAACCCGAACTGGTGGTGAGAGAGTAATGTATTGTCATTTAAATAATCTTGTAGATGATCAGAGATGATACGCTCCATGATTTACAAGCAGACTTGAGTGAGGCTCACTGGTCCTTCTATAATTTAATGGTTCAAATCTATGGCCTTTCTTAATATTAGGGAACAACAGTCGAACGTTTTCCAACTCATTGGTACAAATCCCTTCTTTAGCATGATGAGAAAATATCATGTTGTAACGGGTACACTAGATGTTGCACAACTCTTCAAAACCATAGTGGCATTTCTGTCGGTTTCCCATAGGCCGCATTTATATTCCAAAGATAATTAAGTTGGCGCTTGACCGTCGGTCAACAGAGATATGCATGGGCATCCAATGTGCCTCATACAGCTGATGTTGGCTCCTGATGTTTTGAAACCTCTCTGCAAAAACAGAGGCAAAAGACGAAGCCAGACATTTACTCATAGCTAGTGGGTCTGAGCATAGATCACCACTTGGAAGCTTCAAGGGGCCGATAGACGAAGGGACAGATTTCTTTGACCGTATGTAGGAATGGAGCAGCTTTGGGTTTTCCCTGAATTCTTGTCTATGAGGCTGTTTCTCATAGTTTTGCTTGTGACGGACTTCAAAAATTTCGCAGGCTTTTATTCTGCAGATTGCAATCTAGAGAATGCTTCCTGGGCCGTTCGGCAGGGACTTACGACCAATTTGTACTCGAGCTCTCTTATAACAAAGCCAAGCCTCGTGTCTCTCTCTAATCATACCTCGTGGTGGGTTTGTCCTCCATGGTGGTTTGTGATTGCTGTGAGCGACTCTCTGAGGAATACATTCCTGTATAAGGTCCCTAACAATACTGGCAAACTTGTCAAATGACTTGCATGCATTTAGAAGAGAAAGCTCAAAATCCCAGTCAACCATTGCAAGCAGTTCATTTAGTCTGTCATAATTTCCTCTATGCCAAGAGTAATCTTGAGATGTTTGTGGTTGACATTCAACCAAATCGCTCTGGAAAACATAACAAAAAAGAACTGGACAGTGGTCGCATGAGGGTAATGGATGATGAATCGTTGACATTTCCTATTCCTGTCATTTTTTCCGATGTCAAAAGGAGGTCCAGAATATTGCCTGAGCTGGGGAATGTAGGCTCGACCACCCACTGTGCTAGTTGGTTACCGATCTTCGCGCCTTGTTCAAACATGTCACGTTCTATGCAAACGGTACACATGCCATAGAAGCACCGGCTGGTCTTTGATGCAACACCGACACATCACCACCTCGCCGCCGACACACCTACTACGTCATCGCCGGCACCCGCTACGTCACCGTCTCCACCACCCACTATACCGTCACCGGCGCAACACTCCTACACAGTACACGTGTGTGTACACAAAGCCGACACGTTGTCCAGCTTCACCGCGGACACAAACACTCATACAATCTACAGAGGCGGCGGAGGCGACGGAGGCGAGGCGCTAACCCACTCCCAGGCCGGGGAAGCGGTGCGCTTCCGGGCCGACGGCCGGACTCCCCGGTCCACGCCTGCTGCACGACTGACACTGTGGACTGAGACTGCCGGGCGCAGTCGGGATGGTCGGGCGGGGCCGGCTCGGCTGACCTGTCCCAGACAGGCAGCTCGGCTCCCGGCTGATCAGTCTCCGGCTGAGTGACGGCCTCCTGCTGAGTTCGCCGCTGGCCCGGTGGTGCGCTGCCATGGAAACGGAACTGCTCGCTAGAAAGAGATATGTCGCATGTAACTACGAAAACGTTAATATGAAAAGCTTTGGTCGCTNATCGCCCGAATAGTTTTCGAGATATTGCTTCCCGAAAAAGGGTCTTTTAACATGGGAACCCTATGGTCTAGTAGGAAAGTCACGCCGTAGAGCATTAGTGCTACCAACTAACTTCGGAGGGGGCCGAAAAATACAAGTCCGAAAAATTGTTTTCCAATCGGTGTCGAAAACAATCGGAATCAGAAGGAATAAAAAGGGGGCAATCAACAAAGTAAGTGGTTTGTAGGGCATTGAAGCAAGTGAGGATAACTGGAAGCAAGGTTTTGAGGCTATTCACTAAGACAAACATAGTCATAGTTTCGCCTTAGTTATTAGTTAATTCCTATAATTTAACCCACCATTTGATACAGAATATCTTATTTAGTTAGTACAAATGTGTTCCCCAAAACATTTTGCACTATAACTAATTTAACTTCAATAATTCATATCTCAATTATCATCGCTTCCTTGCGCCTCAGTCACCAAACTTTGTTTACTCAACAGCTACTCAACAGCCGATTGTCCTTAAAGCTGCAGTATTGAGCGTCTCAGGCTAGCGCAACCGGGGTGACAAATCCTCATAGTTAACTATTTCATTTTTTTCACTATTTGGAGTCTGACAATCTGCATTTTTTCAGACATTATTATGTACCCTTACTAGGTGGCACTATAGTTGGCAGCTGAGTAGTCACCAAATGCCTTGTAGCTGATGCCCACCAGTCTCAGGAGGACAACATTTCGGGAGGATGAATAGCCTGGTATTGAGAGGGTATCTGCCACTAACATGCCCCTCTCCTGATAAAAATCCTGGCTTTGTGCCTGTTTGGAACAAGCACATTTGCATTTGGGATAATTCCTGAAACAGAGGATCCACTCCCACAATTTGAGGATAAGGTACTGAACAGGTGGTGGTATCAAATCAAAGCCACTACTGTGGTTTGGGGCTTATGACAAAATGTGAAGGTGCAAACATCACTTATAGTGCAAAGCTCAAGGTAGACATTTATGCAATTAAATATAATAAGCTAATTTGACAAGCCAATAAAATAAGCTGCTTGCCATCACATGGTTCCTGAGTTACCCTATTCTCACCAGCAAAGATGCACTGAATCCAATCCTCCAACCCATTGCCATGCCTCTCCCACAGCTCACCACTCCTTCACCTGCCATGGAAGACCCTGTCTCTCCCACACCGCCTGTAGCCGAGCCGCCCTCAGACGCCGCTCCTGCCTCGGCCGGCGACGAGCCCCCGCCGGCCGCCACCCCTCCCTCCGAGTCCCGCTCCTTCTCCCTGCCGAGCGACGCTGGCCAGGAGGAGCCGGTCCCCACCGGCAGACTGAGTCAGGTGCGCTGGGCCGACCCTGGCTCGGACGAACACACGACTGATGCGCCAGCGGCGCCGTCCGACTCCGACGCCCGCCCCGGCGACCTCGCCGACCTGGCCGACCCGCTGGTGTACGACGCCACGCGCGCGGCAGTCGGCGCCGTGCTGGGCCACGCGGCCGAGCTGCTGCAGTCGGGCGCGCTGCCGCAGATTTACGCCAACCCCGGTGCGCTGTCGGCGGCCGCCGGCCTGTTACGGCGCGTGCTGTCGTCGGCGCGGCGGAACCTGGAGACGGCAGTCAGCTCCGTGCACCACCTGCTGCCGCTCGGCGTCCGGCTGGCCGAGAACGTGATGACAGTGCCGCAGTGGCGTGCCGTGGAGGCCCGCTCGCGCCAGTGCGCCCGGCGCGCCATCTACCAGGCGCTGCTGGAGCTGGAGCTGCCACAGGAGCGGCAGGAGGAGGACCGCCTGCTGCGCGCCATCCGCCGCCGGCCGGCTCGACTCTGGGCGGACCTCTCGCTGGAGGAGGCGGCCGCCGAGCTGGCTGCCGGCCGGCACCCGGACCGCTACCCTGGCTTCGACACGGGTCTGGACGCGGCCCGGGAGGCGGAGGTGGCGCTGCTGAAGGCGTACCGGGCGGCGGCGCGGGCCCAGCTGACGGAGCCGGTGCCGGCCGTGCTGCTGCCGCCGGCCGAGGAGCTGGACGCCGCCGGGCGGCTGGCGGCCGTTCACGACGTGGTCAAGTCGTGGCGCTACGCGGTGGACTGGCGGTACTGTGTCGACTTTCTGAGGACAGAGGAGGAGCCGCTGCTCTCCCGGCATGTCTACCAGGTGAGGCGGCCACAGTGGACAGCGTGCAGCCATGGTACATACACACTACACACGACACAGTATGGATACTTGGTGTTTTTGTCTGGCAGTCCTGGCGCGCTCCACGATGCGCCAATCTGCAGATGCTCGATCGGTTCTCACTTTTCACGCCTAGCTATTTAGTAGTCTGTGATCGTCCTTCAGTTGGTTCGCTCAGCTGTTGTATTATTGTATCACGTGCTGAAGTAAATATCTTTCCTGCGAAGTACCTAAGTCTTCCGGCTATTATTGTGTGTGTTAGTGAGTTTCTGGATGAATTTCTGGGTGCAGTTGCTTAGGTGGATCTTTCCACTCGTCTATCTATTCCACTCGTCAAATAGACGGAGTGCTATGGGTGAGATATAGTTAAAATCATGTGCAGTCTTTGTTTTATCGCAGGTGTGACTCGGTGCTCGCTGGTTATACTGAGTCTGTCTGTAGGGTGTTTCAGGTGCGGTTCAGTGTGCCCGAGCGGCACCAGCTGGTCCCGCGGCCGGTAGCCTATGTGTGGCTCGCTGGTATACCGTCTCGTATCGTGTTTCAGTCGGTTCAGTGTTGCCCGAGCAGCACCAGCTTTGGGTCCCGCGCCGGTAGCCCTATGCATGTGCTCGCAATGGTTATACGTCTGTTATGGTGTTTCAGGTGCGGTTCCAGTGTTCCGTGCGGCACAGTGGTCCCGGGCGGAGCCTATGTGTGGCTCGCTGGTTATACCGTCTGTATGGTGTTTCAGGTGCGGTTCAGTGTGCCCGAGCGGCACCAGCCCGTACCGCGGCCGGTAGCCTACGTGTTCTTCGTGCTGACCGTCTCCAATGTGAAGCCGGCCTCCGAGCCGATCCAGGTACGTTACGTGATCGTCACGTTACGTTACGTTACATCACGTTACGTGTCCCTTGTTCAGATATAGGCGGGATGGTACCGTGGGGTGGTGTCGGAGGCAGGGTAACCGATACAGGTACGTCACGTTACCTCCCTTGGTTCAATATAGGCGGGGATGGTACCGTTGAGTGGTGGTGATGGAGGCAGGGTAACCGATACAGTACGTCACGTTACCTCCCTTGTTCAGATTATGGGCGGATGGTACCGTGGTGGCTGTGAGGCAGGGGAACCGATAAGGTACGTACGTTACCTCCTGTCAGATATGGGCGGGTGTGTACCGTGGGGTGGTGTCGGGAGCAGGGTAACGATTACAGGTAAGCGTCACGTGACATTCCTTGTTTCAGATATAGGCGGGATGGTACCGTAGTGGTGTGTTCGGAGCAGGGTAACCTGATACAGTACCGTCACGATTACCTCCTTGTTCCATATAGGCGGATGGTTACCGTGGGTGTGTGTCGGAGCAGGGTAACCGATACAGGTACGTCACTTACTCCCTTGTCAGATATGGCGGGACTGGTACCGTGGGCGGTGGTGTCGGAGGGCAGGTAACCGATACAGGTACGTCACTACCTCCTTGTTCAGATATGGCGGGATGTACCGTTGGGGTGGTGTCGGAGGCAGGGAACCGTACCGGTACGTCACGTTAACCTCCCTTGTTAGATTATAGCGGGGTAGGTACCGGTGGGGTGGTGTCGGCAGGCAGGGTAACGATAAGGTACGTTACGTTACCTCCCTTGTTCAGAATTATGGGTGGTGGGTGGTACCGTGCGGTGGCTCATGTCGGAGGCAGGGTAACCGATACAGGTACGTACGTAACTCCCTTGTTCAGATATGCGCGGTGGGTCCGATGTCATACGTGATGGTGGTGGTGTCGGAGGCAGGTAAACCGATAACAGTACGTCACGTTACCTCCCTTGTTCAGAATATGGGCGGGGATTGGTACCGTTTGGGGTTGGTGTCGGAGGCAGGGTAACCGATACAGGTACTCACGTGACACTTGTCCCTTGTTAGATAGTAGGCGGGATGGTACCGTGGGGTGGTGATCGGAGGCAGGGTAACGATACAGTACGTTACTTACCTCCCTTGTTCAGATATGGGCGGGATGTTCCGTGGGTGTTGTCGGAGGCAGGGTAAACCGATACAGGTACGTCACGTTACCTCCCTTGTTCAGATATAGCGGATTGTACCGTTGGGGTTGGGTCGGAGGCAGAGTAACCGATACCGGTAACGTCACGTTACCTCCCTTGTTCAGATATGGGCGGCGGGATGTACCGTGAGGTGGACTGTCGGAGCGGGTTAACGAGTACAGTTACGTTCACGTGACATGTCCCTTTTCAGATATTGGCGGGCATGGTACGTGGGGTGAGTGTCGGAGGCAGGCAGGTAACGATACCGGCTATCGTCACGTTGACATGTCCCTTGTTCAGATATAGGCGGGATGTACCGTGTGGTTGGGTCGGAGGCAGGGGTAACCGATACAGGTACGTTCACGGTACCTCCCTTGTTCAGATATAGGCGGGGATCGCGTACCGTGGGTGGTGTCGGAGGCAGGGTAACCGTTACAGGTACCGTTACTTACCTCCTTGTTCAGATTATAGGCGGGATGGTTACCGTGGGGTGTGTCGGAGAGCGGTAACCGATACCGGTACGTCACGTTACCTCCTTGTTCAGATATTAGGCGGTGATGGTACCGTGATGGTGATCGAGGCAGGGTAAACCGATACAGTACAGTTACGTTACCTCCCATTGTCAGATAATAGCGGGAGAGATGGTACCGTGGAGGTGTTGATCGGAGGCAGGGTAAACCGATACAGGTATTACGATCACAGTTGACATGTCCCTTGTTCATATGAGGGGCAGATCGGTACCTGAGGTGGTCGGAGCAGAGGTAACCGATACAGGTACGTCACGTTACCTCCCTTGTTCAGATATGGGCGGGATGGTACCGTGGGGTGGTGTCGGAGGCAGGGTAACCGATACAGGTACGTTACGTTACCTCCCTTGTTCAGATATGGGCGGGATGGTACCGTGGGGTGGTGTCGGAGGCAGGGTAACCGATACAGGTACGTCACGTTAGCCTACCCTTGTTCAGAGTTATGGGCGGTGTGGTACCGTGGGTGGTGTCGGAGGGCAGAGGTTAACCGATACAGGACGTTACTGTTACCTCCCTTGTTCAGATATAGGCGGGATGTTACGTTGGGGTGGTGTCGGAGGCAGGGTAACCGATTACAGGTACGTTACGTACCTCCCTTGTTCAGATATAGGCGGGATGGTACGTGGGTGCTGTCGAGCAGGGTAACCGATACAGGTACGTGTACGTACATGCCTTTGTATCAAGATATGGCGGGATGGTACCGTGGTGGTGGTTCGAGGCAGGGTAACCGATACCAGGTACGTTACGTTACATGTCCCTTGTTCAGATATGGGGCGGGATGTACCGTGGTGGTGTCGGAGGCAGGGTAAGCCAGAAACCGAGTACGTCACTTACCTCCTTTCAGTATGGGCGGCGGGATGTACCGTGGGGTGGTGTCGAGGCAGAGGTAACCGATTACCGGTACGTTACGCTTACCTCCCTTGTTCAGATATGGCGGGATGGACCGTGGGTGGTGTCGAGCAGGGTAACCGATACAGGTACGTTACGGTTACATTCCCTTGTTCAATATAAGGCGGATGTGTACCGTGGGTGGGTGTCGGAGCAGGGAACCGATACAGGTACGTTACGTTAGCCTCCCTTGTTCAGTATGGTGCCGGGAGTGGTACCGTGGGCGTGTGTCGGAAGCAGTAGACCGAATACTAGTACGTCACGTGACATTGTACCCTGGTTCAGATATTAGCGAGACAGATGGTGGTACCGTGGGGTGTGTCGGAGCAGGGTAACCGTACACGTACGTCACGTACATGTCCTTGTTCTAATGATGGGGCGGGATTTACCGTGGCGGTGGTTCACGAGGCCAGGTAACCGTACAGGACGTCACGTGACATGTCCGCGGGGTCCACGACGCTTGGAGCCAGACGGGTGTGGACAACACGATGGCATGACGCCGGGACCTAGACTCACCTAGGTGAACCCGGGCTGGCTGCAGTGGTTGTGCGGTTTCTTTTCATGACCTGGTTTTGGAGAGCAAAAATACATAGGCTTTGGAGTAAAATTGTTATTGTTAGGGAAAATTCACATGTTCATTTTTGAAGAGAAACTAAAAATACTTGGGAAAGTAATAAAATTCCGGATGTGCAATGGTGGCGTTTGGTGTGGTTTGCGAGACCTTTATCTATTATTATATCATTGATTGACAATTATCACTTTATATTTTCCTATTAATGAATACAAGATGCACGATTGACAATTATCACTTTCTAAATTCCTATTAGGATTAATACAAGCTGCGCCATAAATGGCACGCACAAGACGGCGCCACCACAAACTTACGTAAATTTGGCAGGCACTCGCGGAACGGAAAATGTCGTTCCTCGGAACGTGATTTTCCTACAAGCTCATGTAAACGGGTGGCGAAATCAATGGAAATTTACGAACCGAAAATTTGCTTGAATTTTCTACAGGCTCATGTAAACAGGGCAAATATCAGAAAGACCAGGTGAAAAGACAGGCACATTTCCAGAAGAAGGAAGACCAAAAATATTTTGGAAGTCCAGAAAATGTCCAAAATTCCCAGGCTGACAAGACTCTTGTGTCTGCGTATTTGTGGGGGGAGGGGGCACGGTGTAGTGCGCAGACGTGATGGGGGAGGGAGGGGGGAGTCTGGTGGACGTGGTGCAGACCTGGTTCTGTACGATGACGTGGTTCTGTACGATGACGTGGTTCTGTACTGATGACGTGGTTCTGTCATGACCGTGGTTCTGTACGATGACGTGTTCTGTACGATGAACGTGTTTGTACTATGACGTGTTCTGTACGATGACCTGGTTCTGTACGATGACCCTGGTTCTGTACGATGACGTTGGTTTCTTGTAGCTACGACGTGGTTCTGTACGATGACCTGTTTCTGTACGATGATCCTGGTTTCTGTACGATGACGTGGTTTCTGTACTATGAACGTGGGTTCTGCTACGATGACGTGGGATGGTTATGTACAATGACGTGGTTCTGTACGATGACGCCCTGGTTATGTCGATGCCCTGGTTAATGTACGATGGCGTGGTTTCTGTAGCGATGACCTGTGTTCTGTACGATGAGTGGGTTCTGTACGATGACCTGGTTTCTCTGTACGATGACCTGGTTCTGTACGATGACGTGGTTATGTACGATGTCGTGGTTCTGTACATGCGTGGGTTCTGTACGATGACCTGGTTTCTGTAGCCGATGACCTGGTTCTGTACGATGACCTGGTTCTGTACGATGACGTGGTTATGTACGATGACGGGGTTCTGTACGATATCGTGGTTCTGTACGGATGACGTGGGTTTCTGTTACGATGCCTGGTTCTTAACGATTGACCTGGTTCTGTACGATGACGTTGGTTCTGTACGATGACGTGGTTCTGTAGCGATGACGTGGTTTCTGTAACGATGACGTGGTTCTGGTACGATGACCTGTTTCTGTACGATGACGGTTGTAATATGCCTTGTTACATTGTATTAAGAACGCTGATAATCGTTAAAGAATCTGTACTGCCTCTTTTTCCATTACATTGGATATGTAAATGGCGGCTCTTTTACATTGGTCGAGTTTGTTTTTGTGTTTTGTTTTCCTCGCCAGATGTATAATGATGGAGACGAGTCGTCTGAAGCACGTGCCCGGTAAGGTCAGCTCCAGGAGAAGTGGCTGATCGATATTATCAACGTCAAGCTCAAGTTCTGGAGAGAAATCAAGTTCTAACGGGTGACGGTGCCGCGTCAAAATACAGAGCTTTATTCGCCCTCCGGCCGGGATCGGATCAATTGGAGCCCCCGGGAAGATATCGGAGAAGTGATTGCAGTGTAAATTCAGAACTCAACAAGAAGTGTTGCACCCAGCGGCTGATATCCTCTGTCCTTTTACAAGATCCTTCCCTTTTGCACTAAACCTGTGCTAAACCTGTGTGTTCTACGCTGGTGGGGTGACAAAATACTGAGTCTCAGTTTTCACGAGAACGTCGTGTGTGCAGAAAATAATAAATTAATTTATGTATCACAAGTTTGGAATACTATTTTTATGTTATATCTTAGTCACGATGGCGAGCAGTGAAAAAGACTGATATATGTCCATCAATATTTCTGGCGGAATTATTCACCTAGCACGTCAAACAAGTAGTTTGGTGTCGATGTAGGTATGCTACACACTACACAGACTTCAAAGTGATGTTAATTTAAAAGGTATTTATGAACAGCTTTCTTAATCTTAACCTTCTTGCGGACTGGCTTTTAATTGTGGAATATTTTCATTTGCAGACTGGCTTTTAGTTGTGGAATATTTTCAGTTACGAGTGCCATATTATCGTTACAATTTTTCTGATTTATAAGGCGAAATTGCCTCAGCGTTGAGAACTGACCACACTGTGTTGTGTCTATTGTAACGGGTCAAGTTATAATCAGGCTGTGAACCCTCGGCAGAATGACTAACGAAGCCCAACAGTACACTCCCCCGCCCCCGCCCCACAGTCAGCTGATGTCCGGGGGCCACGCCCGCACAACAGCAGCTGAATGTCGGGGCCCGCCCACACAGCAAGCTGATGTCGGGGCCCCGCCAACTCAGCAGCTGATGTCGGGGCCCCGCCACTCAGCAGCTTGAATGTCGGGGCCCCGCCACTCAGCCAGCTTGATGTCGGGGCCCCGCCAACAGCAGCTGATGTCGGCCCCGCCACTCAAAGGCAGCTGATGTCGGGGCCCCGCCACACAAGCAGCTGTGTCGGGGCGCCCGCCACACAGCAGCTGATGTCGGGGGCCCCGCCACAGTCACAGCAGCTGATGTCGGGGCCCGCCACACGCAGCTGATGTCGGGGCCCCCGCCACAACAGCAGCTGAAGTCGGGCCCCGCCACACAGCAGCTTGATGTCGGGAACCGCCGCCCACTCAGCAGCTGTGTCGGGCTCCGGCCACTCAGCAAGCTGATGTCGGGGCCCGCCACACCAGCAGCTGATGTCGTTGGCCCCGCCACTGCGCTGATGTCGGGGCCCCGCCACTCAGCAGCTGATGTCGGGGCCCGCCACTCAGCTGATTGTCGGGCCCCCGCCACTCAGCAGTCTGATGTCGGGGGCCCGCCACGAGCAGCTGATGTCGGGGCCCCGCCACAACAGCAGCTGATGTCGGGGCCCCGCCACTCAGCAGCTGATGTCGGGGCCCGCCACAACAGCAGCTGATGTCGGGGCCCGCCATCTCAGCAGCTGATGTCGGGCCCGCCATCTTCAGCAGCTGATGTCCGGGGCCCCGCCACACAGCAAGCTGATGTCGGGGCCGCACTCACAGCTTGATGTCGGGGCCCCCGCCACACAGCAGCTGATGTCGGGGCCCGCCGCCCATCAGCAGCTTGATGTCGGGGCCCGCACACAGCAGCTGAATGTCCGGGGCCCCGCCACACAGCAGAATGTCGGGGCCCCGCCACTCAGCAGCTGATGTCGGGGCCCCCGCCCACACAGTTCAGCTGAATGGTCGGGGCCCCGCACACAGCAGCTGATGTCGGGGCCCCGCACTCAGCAGCTGATGTCGGGGCCCCGCCACACAAGCAGCTGATTCGGGGCCCGCCACACAAGCAGCTGACTGTCGGGCCCGCACAACAGCAGCTGATGTCGGGGCCCCTCGCCACAACGCAGCTGATGTCGGGGCCCCGCCACTCAGCATGCTGAATGTCGGGGCCCGCCCCACTCAGCTGATGTCGGGGCCCCGCCACTCAGCAGCTGATGTCGGGGCCCGCCACACAGCAGCAGATGTCGGGGCCCCGCCACACCAGCAGCTGATGTCGGGGGCCGCGCCACTCAGCAGCTTGATGTCGGGGCCCGCGTCACTCAGCAGCTGATGTCGGGGCCCCCGCCACAGCAGCTGATGTCGGGCCCGCCATCACGAGCAAGCTGATGTCGGGGCCCCGCCAACTCAGCAGCTGATGTCGGGCCCCGCCACTCAGCTGATGTCGGGGCCCGCCACTCCAGCAGCTGATGTCGGGGCCTCCCGCCACACAGCAGCAGATGTCGGGGCCCCGCCCACAGCAGCTGATGTCGGGCCCCGCCACTCAGCAGCTGATGTCGGGGCCCCGCCACTCCAGCAAGCTGATGTCGGGCCCGCCACACAGCAAAGCTGAGTCGGGCCCCGCCACTTCAGCAGCTGAATGTCGGGGCCCCGCCACTCAGCTGATGTCGGGGCCCCGCCACTCAGCAGCTGATGTCGGGGCGCCCCACACAGCAGCTGATGTCGGGCCCCGCCCACTCAGCAGGCTGATGTCGGGGCCCCGCCACACAGCAACTGATGTCGGGGCCGCGCCACTCAGCAGCTGATGTCGGGGCCCCGCCACAACAGCAGCTGATGTCGGGGGCCCGCCACATCAGCAGCTTGATGTTCGGGGCCCCGCCACACAGCAGCAGATGTCGGGGGCCCCCGCCACTCAGCAGCTGATGTCGGGGCCCCGCCACACAGCAGCTTGATGTTTCGCGGGGGCCCCGCCAACAGAGCTGATGTCGGGGCCCGCCACCCAGCGCTGATTCGGGGCCCCGCCCACAGCAGCTGATGTCGGGGGAACCGCCACTCAGCAGCTGATTGTCGGGCCCCGCCACTCAGCAGCTGATGTCGGGCCCCGCCACTCAGCAGCTGATGTCGGGGCCCGCCACTCAGCAGCTGATGTCGGGGCCTCCGTCCACTGCATGCAGCTGATGTCGGGGCCCGCACAACAGCAGCTGATGTAGGGGCCCCCGCCCGACAACAGTCAGCTGATGTCGGGGCCCGCCACTCAGCAGCTGATGTCGGGCCCCGCCACTCAGCAGCTGATGGTCGGGGCCCCGCCACTCAGCAGCTGATGTCGGGGCCTGCACTCAGCAGCTTGATGTCGGGGCCCCGCACTCAGCAGCTGATGTCGGGGCCCCGCACACCGCAGCTGATGTCGGGGCCCCGCACTCAGCAGCTGGAAATGTCGGGGCCGCCGCCACTCAGCAGCTGATGTCGGGGCCCCCGCCCAACTCAGCAGCTGATGTCGGGGCCCCGCCACACAGCAGCGATTGTCGGGGCCCCGCCACTCAGCAGCTGAATGTCGGGGCCCCGGCCACTCAGCAGCTGATGTCGGGGCCCCGCCACACAGCCAGCTGATGTCGGGGCCCCGCCACACAGCAGCTGAATGTCAGGGGCCCCACACTCAGACAGCTGATGTCGGGGCCCCGCGCCACTCAGTCAGCTGAATGTCGGGGGCCCCGCCACACAGCAGCTGATGTCGGGGCCCCGCCACTCAGCAGCTGATGTCGGGGCCTCGCCACACAGCAGCTGATGTCGGGGCCCCGCCACACAGCAGCTGATGTCAGGGCCCCACCACTCAGCAGCTGATGTCGGGGCCCCGCCACTCAGCAGCTGATGTCGGGGCCCCGCCACTCAGCAGCTGATGTCGGGGCCCCGCCACACAGCAGCTGATGTCGGGGCCCCGCCACTCGCCGGCAAACGCCTTCGCAACATCCTGTGTAGACGTCATCAGTCCACTGCTGGCGAACTACAGGCTTCCCGCGGAGGTCCTGCCATCTGGTGGCCTCACCGGCAGCATTAGCTAGGTGGCGCTGTCACTTATATTTTTACACTTCACACTATTCGGCCAACAATATGCATTCACTTGTGCCTTCCTTGGCCACAAATCGTTATTGTTTATTGATATATGTCAATAAGGGTAAGGGAAATATTTAGTTTTGAGATGCAATTTTTGTTTACGGCAAACACACGTTTACGAAATGTGAGACAGTTACCTAAGCGGCAACTGACATGAGCATCAAGCTTCAGCAGCTCAGCGTTGTCTTCTGGGTCTCAGAAAACCACGCAGTGCATTATACGTGTGAGGTGTACAGTTTAAAGGGTGGCAATTTTTGCTGTGGTAAAAAACCTTCTTCTGTGGTATTTTGCGCATTGTCTGGTATTTCACCTCGTTCTCTGGTATTTTTGGGGAACTTTGTAGTATATTAAAAATCTACCTATTTATCGGTACTTCTGTGGTAAAAATATGATATTTTTATTGGTAAAACTAGGTTATACTTCTGCAACTGTGACTGGCAATGTTCCTATTTCTAGTATAAAGTTTCGGTCCTAGTATAATTCATGAATCCAGTTTAGTTGATGCTTTAGAATGTTTACTCCAAATCAACAATGCATGTTTTGAGCTTTAACTCTTTTAAGGAGCTAATGAAGAAAAACCTTTGTCAAAATATGTATGGTTCACAGCACACATTTTTGTTTGTTTTTATTTTGTTGTAAAAGGCAGGGGTGCAGCCAGAAAGGAAGGGCCGCCAGCAATACCTATGGCAGGGGGCGAGCGTGGGGTTACAGTCGTCCTGAGAAAGAGCCCCCCCCCCTAATTGAAACCACCGGGTTTTTCCTTTTGGCCGCTTTATTCTGCAGAGCTCCTTTATTATATTCTTTTCTTAGTTTGGAGAGAAAGTGCCCATCCAGTCTGGCTTTAGGGGCCCTCCGACCTGTTTCATGGTTCCCTTCCGATCTGGCCAAGGACACCTAAAAACCTGCCATGGGCCCCTCTGATCTTACCAGCGACTCACTGGTCTTCTTGGAGCCCCTCCGGACTGAACGAACTTACAGCATTCAAAGCCTTGCATTGGTCCTTGGGACCAATGGGGGGGGGGCACTTGCCCCTTGTCCCCCTTCGCTGTGCCCCTGTGCAAGGAAAATGGTCTTAGACTAAACCCTAATGACTTCGCCTCAAAAATAAATGTTGACCATCGTTAAAATACCACAAGATAAGCAGTGGTTCTGTATCGTCTAGTCAAAACATAATTGCTACTGCAAAACCAAAAAATACAAATTTAAGTTTAAATACGACAGAATTCAGTGAAATACCCCAGATTGAGGTAAAAATGCAACATTTTGAGGTGAAATACTACAGACAAAGGTGAAATAACCACAGATGAGGTGAAATACCACAGATTGAGGTGAAATAACAAGGATTCGGTATGTCCTTTGAGTTCTGCTAGGTCCCAGCCATTATCTGGCAACACTTTGCTTACTGAAAAAACACTAGTTGAAGTTTTAAATACTAACAGATTCAGGTGAAATACCACAGATTGAGGTGAAATACCACAGATTGAGGTAAAATCCACAAAAATCAAAATACCACATAAGAAGGTAATTTTACCACAAATGTCCTTAAAAATAGGTAGGCAAAGAATTATCTCCCCAGTTTAAAGCGTAGTGTTCCTCAATAAGCTGTCTTTTTATTACACTGATCTGCAGGATTAATGCTGAACGCCGATAGCCCGCTTCTGCCACCTACCTGCCCTGTCTGTGCTTAGTTCTCCCGCTGTCCGTCAGGGTCGCCAGTGTCGGTGATGATCAGCTGACGCTGGCCTCAGGATGTCGGTCGGCTGCCAACCCCGGGTGGCTGGCGTGTACGCCGGTAGTCTGATCGGCTTCTGCTGTCTGCTGCTGCTCTACTGCGAGATCATACACCACTATCTGGTGCTGGTCCAGGTCAGTACTGGTACTCTCTTACGAGCTGGTCCGCCACTATCTGGTGCTGGCCCAGGTCAGTACTGGTACTCTCTTACGAGCTGGTCCACCACTATCTGGTGCTGGTCCAGGTCAGTACTACTCTCGCGAGCTGGTCGACCACTATCTGGTGCTGGCCCCGGTCAGTACTGGTACTCTCTCGCGAGCTGGTCCACCACTATCTGGTGCTGACCCAGTTCAGTTCTAGTACTCTCTCGTGAGATGATCCACCACTATCTGGTGCTGGCCCAGGTCAGTACTGGTACTCTCTTACTAGCTGGTCCACCACTATCTGGTGCTGGCCCAGCCTCCAGGTCAGTACTACTCTCGCGAGCTGGTCGACCACTATCTGGTGCTGGCCCAGGTCAGTACTACTCTCGCGAGCTGGTCGACCACTATCTGGTGCTGGCCCAGGTCAGTACTGGTACTCTCTCGCGGCTGGTCCACCACTATCTGGTGCTGGCCCAGGTCAGTACTACTCTCGTGAGCTGGTCGACCACTATCTGGTGCTGGCCCAGGTCAGTACTACTCTCGCGAGCTGGTCGATCACTATCTGGTGCTGGCCCAGGTCAGTACTGGTACTCTCTTACTAGCTGGTTCACCACTATCTGGTGCTGGCCCAGGTCAGTACTACTCTCGCGAGCTGGTCCACCACTATCTGGTGCTGGCCCAGGGCAGTGGCGCCACCTAGACTCGACTGGTGCGTGCTCAGACGCTACTGTGACAGGCTATGCGAACAGTATTGGTTCACTGACATTGCCATGTGATGAACGTCACATTCCTCACTCAGGTAGTTCAGTTTTCTCCTGTCTAATACCCATTCAGCCCCTCATCACAATAGACTAAGCTCTGCTCAGTCTACGACAGTGGCCACGCTGCATTGCTCCACTGTTCTGATGGCCCCTGAGCAGTTAACACACTTATCCGGCCATGTCTGACGATGACGATGATGACGATGATGACGATGATGACGATGATGACGATGATGACGATGATGACGATGATGACGAATGATGACATTGATTACTGATGATGACGATGATGACGATGATACTGATGACGATTGAATGATGACATGATGACGATATGACGATGATGACGATTGATGACGATGATGACCGATGATGACGATGATGGACGGATGGATTTTGAACGGGGGATTATTTGATTTTGGGGACGGGGGATTGGGATGGGGGACCCCGGGATTTTTGATACTGAATGATGGACGATTGATGACGAATGATACGATGATACGATGATGACGATTTGATGACGATGATACGATGATGACGATGATGACAATGATGACGATGATGACGATTGATGGACATGATGACGTGATGACGATGATGACGATTGATGACGATGATGACGATGATACGATGGATGGACGATGATACTGATGATGACGATGATGACGATGATGACGATTGATGACGATGATGACGATGGATGGACGATGATGACGATGATGACGATGATGACGATTTGATGACGATGATGACGATTGATGACGATGATACTGAATGATGACGATTGATACTGATGATACGATGATGACGATGATACTTTATGATGACGGATGATGACGATGATGACGATTGATGACGATTATGACGATGATGACAATGATACAATGATTGTACGATGAGTGACGATATGAACATGATGACGATGATGACGATGATGACGATGATGACGATGATGACGATGATGACGATTGATGACGATGATACTGATGATGCGATGATACTGATGAATGACGATGATGACGATGTGACATGATGGCATGATGACGATTGATGACGGATGTTGACGATTGATGACGCATGATGACGATGATGACGATTGATGACGATGATGACGATGATGACGATGATGACGATGATGCTATGATGACGATGATGACGATGATGACGATGATGACGATGATGACGATTGATGACGATGATGACGATGATGACGATGATGACGATGATGACGAATGATGGACGATGATGACGATGATGACGATGATGACGATGATGACGATGATGACGATGATACTGATGATGACGATGATACTGATGATACTGATGATACTGATGGTGATGCTGCTGTCCCTCTGCAGTGCTCGTGGCCGTCGCCGCTGTCAGACGCTGAGCCGGGCCTCCGTGTGATGGTGGTCTCCGACCCTCACCTGCTCGGCTCACGGCAGGGCCACTGGTTCGACAAACTGCGGCGGGAGTGGCACATGCACCGCTCCTACGTGTCGGCTGTGACTCTGCACCGGCCGCAGCTCGTGCTCTTCCTAGGTGAGCGGCCGATAGTGTACAGAATACTGGGGGAGGGGGCTCTGATTGAGGCGTACTTTGCTAGGGGAGGGGAGGAGGGTGTGGGGTGCGTCAGAAGTAGAGTGACCTCGGCAGAGCTGCAGCAGGTGACCTCTGTGTGTGTCCTCAGGTGACATGTGATCTGTGTGACCTCTGTGGCCTCAGGTGACATGTGTGACCTCAGGTGACATGTGTGAGCTCTGTGACCTCAGGTGACCTGTATGACCTCTGTGGCCTTAGGTGACCTATGTGGCCTCAGGTGATCTCTGTGGCCTCAGGTGACCTGTGTGACCTCAGGTGACCTGTGTGACTTCAGGTGACGTGTGACCTCTGTGACCTCAGGTGACCTGTATGAGCTCTGTGGCCTCAGGTGACCTGTATGACCTCTGTGGCCTCGGGTGACCTGTGTAACCTCAGGTGATGTGAGCTCTGTGACCTCAGGTGACCTGTATGACCTCTGTGACCTCAGGTGACCTTAGTGACCTCTGTGGCCTCAGGTGACCTGTGTGACCTCAGGTGACATGTGTAGCTATGTGACCTCAGGTAACCTGTATGACCTCTATGGCATCAGGTGATCTGTGTGACTTCAGCGACCTCAGGTAACCTGTATGACTTCTGTGACCTCAGGTGACCTGTATGACCTCTGTGGCCTCAGGTGACCTGTATGACCTCTGTGGCCTCAGGTGAACTTAGTGACCTCTGGCCTTAGGTGACCTGTGTGACCTCAGGTGACATGTGTGAGCTCTGTGACCTCAAGTGACCTGTATGACCTCTGTGGCCTCAGATTCAGATTCAGATTCAGACGTTTGTTAAGATGTTCCACAACAAGCGTGTGGCTATTACCATCTCCCGTCAGCAGATAGAACAAATCTCAAATGGTCAGGTGGATGTTCAACACAGTCACTCACACATTCATGCAGGTCAAATGAAACACATCACGCATGGGCCCGGGATGCGGCCAATGGGAGTCAGTCGGGTGCGGCAGGCTGAGCCGACAGGTGTCGCTTTAGCGGCGAGCAAAAGCGGGCACGGGAAGCTCAGCAGGTCTGAGGCCAACGCATACCACAAAGATTTGTTTTTTTTGGAGGGAGGGGAGGGTTGGGTGAGGGCCGCAACCGCGAAGCTGAAGCGCCTTCCCATCTCCGTTCGTGACGGGCACAAACAGGTGCGTCCGGGCGCAGTATGGTCCTCCCGACACTTCCCGCGACCTCGCGCATCTCAGCACAGTGTGAGACCCGCAGCCAGCTCCTCAGGCTCGCTGAGACGGCGCACCTTGTGCGTTAGTCTCAGCGTGTGGTACGAGACCAAGTTTTCCGCGCTGAGCCAACCCAGGTTCTCAAGCAGGTTCGATACATGATCAAACTTTTTGCGGCCGAAAATTATTTTTGCCCCATAGTTAATTATTTTTTAGTTGACCTCTGTGGCCTCAGGTGACCTCTGTGACCTCAGGTGACCTTTGTGACTTCAGGTGACGTGTGACCTCTGTGACCTCAGGTGACCTGTATGAGCTCTGTNCACCCCCACAAACATTACGCCATAAACGTCGGTGCGCCCAAAATATTGAGCATGTGTGACGTCACAACCGAGCCTATGGCGGCTGATGGGATGACAACCCCCTGGTGCGACCCATGGGCTGAGGAAATAAAACATAATTACGAAATTGGTATAGACTATATAGTGTTATAGCAATATGAATGACTCATTTATGCATTTATAATCATTTTCTTTTTTTCTTTTCTTTTTTTAGGCATATACACATACATTCGTACTTGCTTTTGTCTTCACCGTTGTTTATCTAGGACTAGAGCGGTTTAACCCGGAGAGTTTTAGATGGTGTCTGGTTAGTGCAACCGAGGCTGCATGTTTCGTCCACGTGACTCGAAGATTTCGCAAAATAAATCGTCACATTCGAAGGGTGTTTTAGGAAATAACGATTGATTTCCTCTCTTGGTCGACGAACAAACACAACTCCCTACCTCGGAGGCACGGGGCTAAATACCTAACCTATCGTAACAAACGTGCTCTATGGACCTACATCAAAGGAGAAATGGGAAAGATGGTACGGTCATGCTTGCTGCTCTTAGCAAGATCACAGCTCCCAGAAAATGACACACAACTCCCACTTCCGCAGTTATGGCACGCTCAATGCTGGCGCCACGTCGTTCGACGTCGCTCGACTGAAGAGGGACCTGGCCACCAACACCGATGACCAGGTCTGGACCAACACCTGGCTAGACATGGTGGACAAGTGCACGCAGGCCTCCGCACCCGTGCTGACGGTGCGACAGCAGGCCGTCTACCACTACCTCTGCCTCAAGTGGAGCCTTTTCTCCGACTGTGACCGTCAGCAGGAGGAGAGGGGCTCGTTGGGTGCGATCGGCCAAGCGCGCCGAGCCCGCTTCCTCGCTAGCGGCTGCCCGCAGAGTCCCAGCACAGTGGTAACTGGCGAGCGCATCTTCGGCTGCGTCTACGAGCAGGCTAACCAGGTGGCTAGCCAGTTCCCGGACACGTGCGACATTTTTGTCGACGTCAACTAAACTGGAAAACTCGACACTGCGGAGATCGGACACGACCGTGACAGATACGTACTGCAGTTCAAGAGATCATCAAAGGTCAAAAGGCTATTTTTTGCAAAACTGTTTTTCGCAAATAAATTTTAACCTGTTGAAGATAGAATTGTTATTTTGACATCATCATGGCATAAGTGGTGTTGCGAATGCAACATTGAGACGCATTTGTATTTAGTATGTACATAATATGCTATATAGCATAATGTTATATTGAGGTGAACACAGTCAACATAACATATACGTAACCGAACAAAATGCAAATATGTTTACGTCTGACAACAATAAGAAAAAGTAGTCAAGAAACACAAATGAAAGTCCGCGAGAAAACTCACGAGAAATAAAGATAGAAAAGTCGCTCTGAAGGTAAACAATTAAACAATATCAGGGACCGCAGATAAAAATAAATTAAAGAGGCATGATACATCGATAAATTGATGAATGAATCGCATCAGGTGGATCCAGAACGGGTCGCAAATGGGCGGCAGAACGGGCGGCGGAACGGGCGCGGGCACCGGGGCACCGTGCCCCCTTGAATTTTTAAGGGGGCACCCATATCAAAGTGCTCCCCTTAAATTTGCTATGGATTAGATTCATGTTTTAGGTCTAATTATAAAATTTATGGAAACACATTTGTATAATGTCGTGAATATTTACGGGCGTGATAATCATCGTGGAAAAACAATAAATAATTGCAAATAGTAAAATAGAGTGTTGAAGTCAATGGCGAACAAAAAACATGAAAAAAGGAAAGTAAATTTTCGTTAAAATGGCTCTCAGATTTTTGAAACTAGGTTTTCACCCCAAAATTAACTGTGCTTTTTGCTTTCAAATCGAAGACCATTTTTTTCCAAAAAGGGAGAATACCAAATACATGCGTAGGTGGCAAATCCACGCATTGTCCAATTGCAATCGTAACTGTAATCACGCAAGTGTGAACTCTGAAAATCGCTGACGTCATTACGTCATTAAAGCTTGCATATGCATTTGATCGCTTGGAACGGATGTGGGTTGACGCTTACGTCCTGGGTGATATCCTAACCAAATTTTCTAAGTTTTCACCGATTCATTTTAAACTATCCTTTAAAAATGGCTAAACAGCCTCAAATTCGGCTAGAAAAACAATATACCTACATACAAATTTTCAAAACCGTTTTTAATGATCAATAAGTACTTTTACCTTCCACATGATGTGCATTATTTTCACGACTTATTATTCAGCAAAAACCGTAACAGAAGATAAAGATCCTCAGAAAAATTGGGGGGCCTAAAAAAAAGTTGGGGAGGGCCGCTGCCCCCCGGTTCCTGCGTCCTTGTCAAACGGTGACATTTTCAAACGAAATATTTCATTGCGCACCATCTATTTGCTAATGCGGTTATTATGACACTAAGACGGTTTGTCTTCTTCAAGAAGCGTAGAAGTTATGCGGTACCGCAATTTGTGGCTAAAACTGTGTTTTTTGCAGGTGTTTTCGTGACCTTAGGTCAGACGGTCGCGGTGTAAGGTAATCTGTTGTGTTGTGAATGGCATGGTCACTTTTGGATAGTTCTGTGCTTTATCTATAAGTTCGTTTTAACTTTTATTAGATTGTGTAGGGTACCGCGCACACATTTATCACCCATTTAAAAAAGAAACATTTGTGACCTTAGGTCAAACAGTGTCCTGGGTTGGGTTGATCTTTATTTCTGCCTGATCCTAACCCTGTCCTGAGTATTTTGGCCTTTAAAGGGAATGTTTCACATTAAGTAAGAAGTTATGGAATTTTTTAAATATTTTTTGTATATGTAATTTGACCTTAATGAACCTATTGTGACCTCTGTAGGTCAAACCGGTAAAATATAGCTCCCTATAACTTCATGCACAGTGTTCGGACCGCCATTACGCTGCTGGTGTGGGCAAATTTTGGTGAAATCGGAGTAACTTTGAATCAGTATTTGAATACGAATACGAATACGTTGCTAACTTCATGGACATCAGACGTTGGGAGAATCCCGGCGGCCGGCATCGTGCCAATGACATTCTATTTCCGCATAACAACGTAGGACTATGCAAGATGATGCCACTATGAAGCAGGGTGCAGAGGGTCGAAGTGGGCCACGCTCCCTCCCAGTGCCACGGCAGGCGACGGGCCGTGGCCTTGAGTCGGAGGACACTGCGGGGCGCCGTCCGTCAATCCGCCGGCACTCGACCAGTGTGGGCCGGGCGGTGCTGTCGGCCGCAGTACCGTATAGTGCGTCGCAGCAGCAGACATGGAGACGACGGTGTACCAGCGGGTGTCGGCGCTGCTGCCGGACGAGGTCAGCCTCTGGCTGGAGACTGCCTGGGGCTACCGAGCAACGCGCCTGCTGACCGGTCTGGCGCTGCTGCGCGTCGGCCTGAAACTCTACCAGAGACACGCCCGCCGCCGACGCAGGTCAGATGCACGCTTATGTAATGGTTGGCGTCGGTCATAACAGTTAGAGATTGGGAATTCAGGCCCGGTGGCTCGAGATTCACAGGGGACTCAAAGTGCTCGTAAACTTCGATGAATCTGTAAAATAGCGCAACACGGCAGCTAACTACGTCAGCCGCACCAGCATCACATGGTCTGCTTTGATTCGCTGATTTTAATTATTTTAGCACCATTTTGTAACGTCCAAACGTGCCGCCACCGTCTATAGGTGCCGCCCTCGACGAGGCACCGTTCCATTTTTAAAAGGTTTCGCTCCTTCAGCCAGATGCCGCCCCCTCAGAAAGATGCCGCCATTCAGCCCCTAAAAATATGCCGCCCTCTCAACCGGGTGCCGCCCCTTCAGCCAGGTGCCGCCCCTTACCAGGTGCCGCCTCCCCCGAGCAAAAAGCCGCAGCAGTTTTTTTCGCGTGTTGACGCCCCTGTTTACTGGTGCTACTTTCCCAAGTGATCGCATCGAAGGAGCATACCGTGACTGTGAACCAGTGTCAGACTCTTGAAGCTGCTGCAACTATAGATAGCATAGTTATTAGTTACTGTGGTTAATATGCGGCCGGATACAGGAAGCTTACCCATAGTCAGCGCTACCATCCTCAATCATCATCCTACAATGATGGCGCTGAATACAATGACCAATGACCAAAACGGCCCAATGACCTTACCTGACCTCCGACAGGGCCGATTGGGCGTCAGTCGGCAAGGACGTGGTCGTGCTCCACCAGTTCTCCCGCGGGCCCTCCTGTCCCAACATCTCTCCGTTTGCGATCAAGGTGGAGACGTACCTGCGCGCCTCCAACACGCGCTACATCGTCGATGACTCGCAGCCGTCCGGCCCGCTCGGCAAGTGTCCCTGGATCACATTGAACGGCCAGGAGTTCGCTGACTCCAGCCAGATCCTGGACGTGCTGTCGAATCAGCTGAAGGCTCGCCTGCCGGTGCAATGTGACGAGGAGCGCCGCGCTGCCGGCCGCGCCTTCCAGGTGATGTTAGAGGAACATACCGCCTGGGGCATCTTCTTCAAGCGGTACTCACTTGACAAGATGCGTCACGTGTGGCGCGAGTTCCCGCGCTACGTGCGCAGGACGATGCCGTTTGTGAAGCTCATCTTCCCTGGGAAATACGCTCGTCGCTGCCGAGAGCAGGGCATCGGCCGCTTCTCAGAGCCCGAGGTGCTCCAGGCCGTGGAGCGGGATCTGCTGGCGCTGTCCACGTTCCTCGGAAGTAGGCAGTTCTTCCTCGGTGAGGCGGTGTCCGACCTGGACTGCTGCGTGTTCGGCATCGTCTGCCAGCTGCTGTACGTCTCTGGACCGACGTTGGAGTTCATGACGCGCAACCGCTGCGGCAATCTGGTGCGCCACCACGACCGCATGCGCCAGCTGTACTGGCAGGACTGGGACCAGTGTCTGGAGCAGTGACGTGTCCAGGGGGCCGGGAGGTGTCTTGAGGTGTCCAGGGGGCCGGGAGGTGTCTTAGATTGTCAGCAATACTCACTCATAGTATGCGTGTTGATTCTGGCGTAGTATGACTGTGTATCGGGAGCTGTGGTGTAGCGTGTCAACGTAGAGCATGAATCATATGTCATAATTCAATCATGATAAGTAGGGATGGGACCGTGGCGGATTGTGTCGCTGTGTATTCTGGATGAGTAGGTATGTCAGTGTGGATCGGCAGTTTCCTTTATTAGCCGGTCCCGCCAGCGTGAGGAGGCAGCAGGCAAGCCAGTGGGGCGGATTCTGTGGTGTCGTCGTAATTTTGGGAGCGTGGTCGTTACAGATGTTGTCTAAATATAGCCTAAGATAGTCGTATCAAACCCTCGTCGAGACTATCGCTGCTACCTTGGGTCGCCGTGAGCTGAATGGGAGGCTGAAGTCACTGCCAACCGTATCGGGGCGTCAGCGAACATTCTCGAGTGAGAGTACAAATATACACTTGTTTGACCAATACTGCGTTTGGCCCTGTCACGGCAGCCTGCAGACGTCTTTGACAGTCAGTGTAGACAGATAAAGTTACAGCGCAGTGCGAGTAGTCGCTTGTGTTTTGCAAATCCAACATCAGCGCCATCTAGCCATCAGAGGTGCCACTTTTCAGGCTTGTGGCTACCCGACCCGATCCACAAACCCCCTTCAACTACACACCACTACCCACATCACCATATAGGCTGCCAGCTACCCGCAAGTACCTACCCACAAATAAATTTGTCATCATTAGCTGTTTTCACGATGGATTATTTTGCCCGAAATGTTTTAAAACATTTTAAAATGTTTTGAAATGTTTTAGTAGTAGCCGCTTTCACGATGGACTAATTTTCGAAAAAAATGTTTCGGCCTCGCCCTACGGGACCGTAAGGCGAGGGTTAAACAAATTATCGCAAATTAGTCCATTGTGAAGACGGCTACTACTAAAACATTGTAAAACATTTTAAAATGTTTTAAAACATTTCGCGCAAAAAAAGACATCGTGAAAACGGCTATTATGTCTGCCATTTAATAACTAATTTTTAATGCTTAACTGTTTTGTATTGATCCCTGCTCACTTACTGAGATAACTATATTTGTTCAAGCATCCCAATTCCCATCAAAATCCCTGTTTTCCCCATTGTTTTGCAATTATGAAAATTCTGCTACCCACCAGCTACCCACTTCATCCAAATTATCGCTTGTGCTACCCGCTGCTACCCACGTGGGTAGTAACTACCCGCAACTGGTGGGTAGGTGGGTAGAAAGGTGGCACCTGTACTAGCCATCTAGCCATCAGCGTCATATGACCGAATGACCGACGATATTCACTTTGAACATTTTCGTTACGCTGACCTGTGCCTCCCAAAAGCACATTTAGGCTTCAACTTCTTATCATTCTGCTGATGCTGAAAACCAATGGCTGTTTCAAAACAGCAGGATGTTGGTGTGGCCCGGTCATGGTCCGATAACTCCCTTAGTTCCGCCCGAAAACATGTGGTTTAATGTGCGGTGAATCGCTTGGTTAGCTCAGCATTTGATTGTCATCTAACAGCCGAACGACGTCCGTGAAGTTAACGACTAATTCAGCGACGGATTCAGAAATGGACCAAAATTGGCTCAAGGTCAATACTGGCACGCTGATCACGAATATGACCTTCATTTTGCAGTTCAAGATCATCTTCAAGGTTAAAATCGAGGTCAACGACCAGGAACGATGGGGTACTGCATAACATCCAGACTTGGTTTTCGAATCCGTTCCAAAATTGTCTCAAATGATAGCCAGGGTCAATATCCAACGTTCGTTACCCTAACTAAATTTTGACTTTTGACCTTGGAGGTAAAAATCGAAGTCAAACGACGGGGTAAAGCAAAACACCCCAAAATATTATCCCAAACCTAATTTTTTACCTTTTACCTTGAAAGTCAAAATCGAGGTCAAACGACGGGGTACAGCATAACGTCCCGAATTTATCGTCGGATCCTTTCAAAATGGTCTCAAATGAGAGCCAGGGTCAATATCTAACGTCCGTGACCATAACCTCGATTTTGACCTTTGACCTTGGAGATCAAAATCGAGGTCAAACGGCAAAATACGACCTTGTACAGCATAACGTCCCGAAGTTATTGTCGAATCCTTTCCAAAATTGTCTCAAATGACAGGCAGGGTCAATATCTAGCGTCCGTGATCCTAACTTCAATTTTTAGTTTTGACCTTGGAGGTCAAAATCAAGGTCAAACGACAAAATACGACCTTGTACAGCATAACGTCCCGAATGTACAGTCAAATCCTTTCCAAAATGGTCTCAAATGATAGCCCGGGTCAATATCTATTATTTAACGTCCGTGACCCTTACTTCAATTTTGACTTTTGACCTTGGAGGTCAAAATTGAGGTCAAACGACCAAGGACGACCGGGTACAGCATATCGTTCCGAATTTATTGTCGAATCCTTTCCAAAGTGGTCTCAAATGATATCCAGGGTCAATATCTAACGTTCGTGACATTTGTCTAACGTTTGAGAACATTTTGGAAAGGATTCGACAACAAATTCGGGACATTATGTTGTAACCGGTCGTTTTTTGTCGTTTGACCTCGATTTTGACCTCCAAGGTCAAAAGTATAAATGAAGGTTAGGGTCACGGACGTTAGATATTGACCCTGGCCTTTATTTGAGATCATTTTGGAAGGCCCCCAGTTGGCCTGAGGGGCTTTTTGATTGGACTCATATGGCCCTCGGTCGGTCTGAGGGGGCTCTCGATTGGCTTGAAGGCGCCCTCGGTTGGCTCGAGGGGCCATCGCTCTACCCGAGTGTTCCTCATCCGGCCTGAAGAGGCTCTCAGTCAGTGAGAGGGTGCCCACAGTCAGCCTGAGGAGCCCTCAGTCGGCATGAGATGGCCCTCAGCCGGCTTGAGGGGGCCTCTCTGTCGGCCTGAGGGTAGCCCTTGGTCGGCTTGATGTCTGAGGGACCCTCAGTCGGCTTGAGGGGCCCTCGGTTAGCCAGGAGGGTGCAAGGCCTCCATTTTTCTGGGAGACCCTCAGTCAGCCTGAAAGGGTGCCTGTGAGCCTGTGGGATGGTGAGCCTGTGGGACCTTCGGGCCTCCTGAGACAACCCTCGGCTGTCCTGAGGGGCCCTCGTTCGAACTGAAAGGTTTCCAGTCGGTCTGAGAGGCCCTCGTTCGGTCTTAAATGACCCTCGGTCAGCTTGAGGGGGCACTTCGTCGGCTTGGACCCTTTTTGGCCTGAGCGGGCCCAGTCGGCCTGGGGCTCTTGTTTGGCCTGAGGGGTACTCGGTCAGCTAAAGGGACTTTTTTGGACCGAGGGGCCTATGTCGGCTTAACGGAGCCCTTGATTGGCTTAACAGGGCCCTCGGTCGACTTTAAGAGGCTCTCGGTCGGCTTGAGGGGGCGCTTGGTCGGCCTAAAGGAGAACTGTCAGTCTGAGGGTCTGATGTCCGTGAAGTTAGCCAACAGCCAACACAACGGAAATTTACAACGTCAATATTTTAAGTCCAAAATACGCATGCAGGTCAAGTCGCATACGAGGATTGTGAATCTAATGTTATTTTTAATGCCAAAGTCAAAGGTCAAGGACAAATGAGTTAATCCCTCAAAATCGACCTTATGTAGGAATCTTTTTGTGGACAAACGGTGCGTTGCACGTTTTTTTTCAAGGGCACCGATCAAAGGAGAGCGTCAAAATGAAGATGGGTTTTTCCCGAAATTTCTATTAAGGTACCTAAGGTCGATTTTGAGGGGTTTCGGTCGTTAAACGTTGATTGGTGACCTTAGGTGACCTTGATCGAAATTTCTGGAAGATTCTCATCTTCATTTTGACGCGCTTTTTCGATTGGTGCCCTTGAAAAAAAAACGTGCAACGCACCATTTGTCCACAAAAAGGTAGATAAGGTCGATTTTGAGGGATTTACTCATTTGACCTTCATCTTAGACCTTGACATTACAAATAACACTAGATTCACAATCATCATGTGCGACTTGACCTACATGCGTATTTTGGGTTGAAAATATTGACGTTGCAAATTTCCGTTGTGTTGGCTGCTGGCTAACTTCACGGACATGAGGGTCTGAGTGTCTGTTGGCCTTTATGGGTTCCTGGTCTGGTCTGAAACGTATATTTAAGACATTCGTGTCCAATGCCTGGCTGAAATGCCCCTATGCTAGTCTGAGTAGGCCCTCTCAATCTGAATGGGCTCTATGTCGGCCTGAGAGGGCCAAATCAAATCGGTCGGATTTGGCTTTTTCCAAAGATCAAGACTTAAAATATATTTACTTTTTCCTGCTCATCAGCTTCTTCCCTGACTCCCCCCGGTTCAACAACTTTTCGGCTGACCCCCTCGCTGCCGCTTAAAAACGCTAAGTTCGCCCTACCCCCGGGGCCCTTGTATTGCCGGGGCCCTGTCTCTGGTGGCCCCTCCATAAACTGGCCCCCCCCCCCGACCTCAGAAGTAAATCTCTAGCCTGCCGTCCATAGACGCCGGGCCGATGTCTGACTGCCCCCCATCCCCTGCGTCTCGATGTTGACCCAACATGCCCCGATGCGCAGATGACGTTCTCCAGACTGGCTGGGTTCGGACTTCAACGTGGGCCCGACGTTTCCCCCTCTTTCGACATTGACCTGACGATCGCCCAGCGCGTTCTGTTTTTGTTTGTTACATGCAGTGCACAGTGGGGATTTTTGTCATTTAGCCTGACTTAATTGCTAGCATCTATGAATATGCGGTAAGTGCATTTATGCTTAACATGTCAGCATCAGGCAAGTCATTCTGACATATTTTTGAGGGCAAAACAAGTTTCAAAACACCTTAAAGGTCACATATTTATGACGTCTTTTGAAAAGGTCTTCACCGCTGCATGCTGAACGGGATGTACTTTCATGTTGCTGCCTAGCCAGTCGAGCTCATTTTAGTAGCAGCAGTCTTTCAGTTTCGACTTAAATTTGCAATTAGGTTACAAACTTAACTGGGAAAGGTCATATTAGGTCACTGGAGGTCCTATTTGTTCTCGTGACCGTGGCCTGAACTGGCCTACAGTTTTAACGGAAATTAAACCGCCATTTGCTCCCGGATAATCGACCAAAACATCATAGTGGCAATCAATTGTATACAAGACTAAGGAAATTTTTTGAAGCCTGAACCTAAGTTGACCTTTATTTACCTGATATGGACTATCTATGACACTTGGACAACCTTGATGACCGAATTATGGCTTGTGACCAACTCATCTCACGTGAACAGCACGAACGAATCAATTAGCTGACCATTCTCACCCAATCCGAGTACAAATTTGAACTTATAGTTAGCTCCAATGAAGAATAAACGAGGAAGATACACTGACGTCATGGTACCGAAGACAGGTTACCATAACCTTGGGATTTGGAGAGACGAGGAAGTTTGATTGGCATTGGAATTTTTGATCTGGGTAATTGGTTGGTTTCGCCCCGCTGGGCCGTCCGACGCAGCACTATTATAGCGATAGCACGTTCCTTTCACTCAGGCGGAGATTGCAAGATCCGGTAGCGAGTTTCTGTGACGCTCAAAGGTTTGAGCTCCGACTTGCTGGAAAATCTTATCATCGGACCATGGTCCAGGTTGGAGAACTTAAGAGATCAGTTTTTATTTAATGCAAATACTCAAACAGAACGCTTTCTCGGTACACAATGTTTAACAGCTCAAGCCTAAGATGACATCAACGAAGCGTGCAGTTTGCAAAGCTATGGCATATGAAAATTCATCGCTGCAATTTGCGAGGCAAACTGGTCCAGAAAACATGCCTTTTGTAATTTATATATATATATATAATATATTATATATAATATATATTATGTATAATCTAGTTCTACGTGTAAAATAACCATAAAACATGTGTTGCATGACTCGTAGATATTTTGGTCGCATAGTAACTTTTGTGACCTGAACTTGCACCTTCGACATTTGCCAACAATCCTCACAACAGCTTATGTGGGATGTGCATCATTACCTTTGAGAGCACTTTTGATAATCGTGGTGCCATCAAAGGCTTTGGAAGGAGAGTATGGCAGATTTTTACTCCGAATACGCTGATTTTGACCTTTGACCTTGCCGTGACCTGACATGTGACCTCAATTTGATATTTTTAAGTGGTCTTCACAATGGCCTTATTGAGAGATTTCGAATGCCGCCCAGAACGTCTCGCTGCGATCATTGGTTCGGAAGATATACCAGGGGCGATAGCTTCTCACCTCCAGTCAATGACGTTTGGCTGAAGACCCATCAATGGTGGGTTTTAGTCTCGAGAGCAAGATCTGCAAGAATAAGCAAACAAAATAATAATGGGTCATGCACAGAACTATCTGGGGAGTACGAATGGGACAAAAACTGTAGTATAGCTATCGGTAAAGAAACATTGTTGCTGGTCTAACTGTTTCCCAAAATACAGTAATTTTTTTATGTTGCCGTGTGACCATTTTCAAGTCGGAAGGTAGTGGAAGTAAAAGGTAATAAATTGTTATATTGCCACGTTGCTGAATTACAATGAAATTGGCTATCCACCAGTAATTTATTTTTGGCTTCAGACATTGCTGTACCAGTACTGATGCATCTAAATTGCAATGGAATCATAAGCACTTTCTCAACTGCAACGCACCCAATCACACAATAGTTGACTTCAGGTCAGTTTTCTTGCATGAAAGCCCACATATCAAGTAAAATAAGTCCCATAACATGAAAATACGGTCAATTGTGCATCGTTTGATCATGGAAAATTTAAAGAAATCAAGAAAAAGTATTTTAAATTAAGTCAGGCTAAATCGGGAAAAGTCCCCACTGTGCAGTGGTGGGCACCGCTAACCGAAAAGTTATCTTCGCTAACCGCCAATCCGTTAACTTATCAGAAATCGCTTCCGCTAACGCTAAACCGCTTAAAATGGCGGAAGCTAACGCTAACCGCTAACCGCTAACTTGTATCATATGTTTTTTTTTGTCTCTCGCTCTCGCTCTCGCTCTCGCTCTCGCTCTCGCTCTCGCTCTCGCACTCGCTCTCGCTCTTCGCTCTGTCTTCGCTCTCGTCTCCTCCTCGCTCTCAGGCTCTCGCTCTCGCTCTCGCTCTCGCTTCTCTGCTCTCGCTCTCGGCTCCTCGGCTCTCGCTCTCGCTTCTCGCTCTCGCTCTCGTCTCCGCTCATCGCTCTCGCTCTGCGGCTCTCGCTCTCGCTCTCGCTCTCAGTCTCGCTTCGCTCTCGCTCTCAGCTCTCGCTCTCGCTTCTCGCTCCAGCTCCAGGCTCTCGCTTCGCTCTTCGCTTCGCTCTCGCTTCTCGCCTCCGCTCTCCGCTCTCGCTCTCGCTCTCCGCTCTCGGCCTCTGCCTCTCTGCTCTCGCTCTCCGCTCTCGCTCTCGCTCTCCGCCTCTCGCTCTCGCTCTCGCTCTCGCTCTCGCCTCGCTCTCGCTCTCGCTCTCGCCTCTCGCTCTCGCTCTCGCTCTCGTCTCGCTCTCGCTCTCTGCTTCTCGCTCTGCTCGTGCGTCTCGCCTCGGCTTCTCGCTCTCCGCTCTCGCTCTCGCTCTCGGCCTCTCGCTTCATCGCTCTCGCTCGTCGGCTCTCGCTCTCGCTCTCGCTTGCTCTCGCTCTCGCTCTCGCTCTCGCTCTCTGCTCTCGCTCTCGCTCTCGCTCATCGCTCTCTGCTCCTCGCTCTCGCTCTCGCTCTCGCTCCGAGCTCTCGCTCCTCGCTGATCCGCTCTCGCTCTCGCTCTCGCTCTCAGCTCTCGCTCTCGCTCCGCTCTCGCTTCGCTCTCGGCTGCTCGCTTCTCGCTCTTCGCTCTCGTCTCCGCTTCGCTCTGCTCTCGCTCTCTCTCTCTCCTCTCTCTCCTGCTCTCTCTCTCTCTCTCTCTCTCTCTCTCTCTCTCTCTCTCTCTCTCTCTCTCTCTAAAAACAGACGCAGAGAGCTGCAATTTTAATGTTGTAGTTAAGACATAGGGTTTTCCAAAAATATAAATCAAGATTCAAGCCAAGATCAGTATGATGATCAAGGTGTCTGGTGTACACAAACCATTATATGAACACATTAGTTCTTTGTTTATTTAATTCAATTTATTGTAACAGAGGCGGAAGGTTGCTCGGTTCCTGTCATTCCCTCTTCTTTACCTTCACCCCACTCCTAAATGTATGAAAAACATGCAACAAACTTGCACAAATTTTATAAGCGCACTTTAAATTAGCGGTACTAAATTTAGTGGAAGCTAATTGGTCGGCTAGCGGTTTCCAAAGTTAGCGAAAACGCTAATCCGCTGAACGAAAAGTTAGTTCCGCTAATTAGTGGTTAGCGGATTAGCGGAACCGTGCCACCACTGTAAATGTTACATATTTTTTTATGTAAGAAAACTTAACCTTTGAGTCGATATTGAAAGCCTATAGCAACCTTCAAAACATACATAGGGTAGGAACGGGGGAGGGGGAACCCAGGCACTTTGGTCCATTTTTGTGTTTACTGAAATCTGTTCGTGTATTAGGTGAGAAAGGGTTTTTGTTTGAAAAATGTTCGCCAAGACGAGAAGAGTCCAAATCTTGCAAATAATATCCCATAGGGAGCTTGGTTCCTCTCCAAAGACGAGATCAAAGTTTACTGACCCCCCCCCCCCCACACACACACGCACACTTTTCGTGACGTTCCTACTACGTCCCTGCTTCAAAATACTCCTGCGAAAAATCGCGCAGGACGGCTACCACTAATGATGACCTGATCGTTCCGTTAATTTGTCAACGATTTCAGCGGTATAATGATTACGTCTGCGTTGGGAGACCGGACTCGTGAGTCATGATACTAATGTTCGACCTGCAGAGCTCAGACGATGCGTCCTACTGTGCTATCTTGATCATGTAACACCCGCTGTCAAAAGCGTGCAGGGGCTAGCATGCCGAGGCCAAACTCCGTCCTGTTCAAATAAGTGTATTTATAGTTTGTACTCTCACTCCTGAAAACACAATGACGCTTTCATATGGTCGTTGGCAGCGGTGATCGACATGCAGCCTCCTAGCCAGGTCACCGGGTGTCACCCTAGGATAGCAGCGATCACTTTGATGACAGCCTGATAGGCCATCTCAGGGTATATTCAGATAACATTATGTAACAACCGCGCTCACAAATATACAGTGACGCCACAGAATCCGACCCACTGTGACTGTCTTATCGCATTTTCTCCACACGACTGGCTGATATGGGGCTAACATATCAAAGTTATCATCTATATTGAAATACTGATCATGGATACCGAACGAAACTCAAACCGTCTTTGAGCAGCGAGCTTCCTGTAACTGAATCGGAACACCGATTATTAATATGCGGTGTCACACCACACCACAGCTCACGGTATTACCACGACACCAGAATTCACATGTAGACTGCTGAGCGAGTACTGTTGACAGCATCTCTTGAACACCTCCTCAGTCGTCACTGCTCCAGACACTGGTCCCAGTCCTGCCAGTACAGCTGGCGCATACGGTCGTGGTGGCGCACCAGATTGTCGCAGCGGTTACGCGTCATGAACTCCAACGTCGGTCCGGAGACGTACAGCAGCTGGCAGACGATGCCGAACACGCAGCAGTCCAGGTCGGACACCGCCTCACCGAGGAAGAACTGCCTATCTCCGAGGAACGTGGACAGCGCCAGTAGATCCCGCTCCACGGCCTGGAGCACCTCGGGCTCGGTGAAGCGGCCGATGCCCTGCTCCCGGGCGCGACGCGTGAAGCCCCAGGCCATGAACAGCTTCACAAACGGCATCTTCCTGCGCACGTAGCGCGGAAACTCGCGCCACACGTAGCGCATATTGTCCAGTGAGTACCGCTTGAAGAAGATGCCCCAGGCGGTGTGTTCCTCTAGCATCACCTGGAAAGCGCGGCCGACAGCGCGGCGCTCCTCGTCACATTGCACCGGCAGGCGGGCCTTCAGCTGATTCGACAGCACGTCCAGGATCTGGCTGGAGTCGGCGATCTCCTGGCCGTTCAATGTGATCCAGGGACACTTGCCGAGCGGGCCGAACGGCTTCGAGTCGTCGACGATGTAGCGCGTGTTGGTGGCGCGCAGGTACGTCTCCACCTTGATCGCAAACGGAGAGATGTTGGGACTGGAGGGAGCGCGGGAGAACTGGTGGAGTACGACCACGTCCTTGCCGACTGACGCCCACTTGGCCCTGTCGGAGGAAGGTCGGGTCAGGTCAGGTCACTGGTCAGACACTGTACGTCCTCGGGGAAGACCAGGCGGTTGGTCACGATAGCGCCTTGCTTAGACATACCGCTTGTGCAGATGGCACACATGAAACCCATGTAATAACTTTACCAAAGTGACTTGCAAGCTACATTTAACTAAGCATTAGAGCTTGACACTGTATCGCAGAAGTACGGCACATGCACGCAACCATCATTCAGAGCAGCAGCAGCAGCAAACATTATCCGTCGGTTACCACAAATGTATTGTCAATTGAGGAATCTGAAGAAGACAAAAAAACAGTAGTGACGACACTGGCGGATCCAAGAGGGGGGGGGGGGCTGCAGAGGGGCGCCGCCTCCCCCAGGCGCCGGGTCGCGGGGTAGAGCCGTGCTTGGCCTCCCCAAGCCGGGGAGGTTTGGTGGGAGGCCAAAACACGGCCCAGCCCCGCGACCCGGGCGCCTGGGGAGGCGGCGCCCCTCTGCAGCCCCTCTCGATTCGCCCCAGAGTGACGATCACATTCGTAGCTTACAGTGCGATGCCCAAGCCAGGGGCGGATCCAGAAAGGTAGCTGGGGAGGGGCCAACAGTGCTTTTTGGGGAGGGGGCAAATTCCAAAGAGTCTCACACAATTCTGAGAACTCATCAGATTCCGCTTGCTTAAAGTAATGATGTATGATTGAGAACAAATGCTTTGTAAAAATTTCCTTTTATTTTTTATATCAGGAAAATGTAATAAACTTTCGCTCCGATTTCAGACGTTTTTTTGGGGGCGGCATGACCGGATTGCCCCCCTGGATCCGCCCCTGGCCGGAGCAAGAGCTCGTTGCACTGCTGTAACAATGTATGCTATTTTTTGCAAGTATGAAAATCCGCTGTGGACCTCGGGTTACTGGACCTGAATTCCCAATCTCTAACTGAAATGGACGACGCCAACCATTACATAAGCGTCATCTGACCTGCGTCGTCGACAGGCGTGTCTCTGGTAGAGCTTCAGGCCGACGCGCAGCAGCGCCAGACCGACCAGCAGGCGCGTCGCTCGGTAGCCCCAGGCAGTCTCCAGCCAGAGGCTGACCTCGTCCGGCAGCAGCGCCGACACCCGCTGGCACACCGTCGTCTCCATGTCTGCTGCTGTGACGCACTATACGGTACTGCGGCCGACAGCACCGCCCGGCCCACACTGGTCGACCGGCCGGGCGGCGTCGCGTCGGCTGTCGGCGCCGCGCACGCGTGTCTCCCGGCTCAAGGCCACCGCCCGCCGTCCGCCCCGCCCCCGGGTGTGGCGCCGGGAGGCGTTTTAGTTTTTACTATTGACCTAAATAAAATTAGACGGGCTACGACCATTGCTCCCGTGGCTGGCCGGCCGTTCCGGTCTGCGACACTAGCGCCACCATGCGAGAGTGGCATGTAGTTACAGCGTGATGTTAATTCAATGACGGAAGGTCTATCCTTTGAGAGCGTCTGGGTAAAGAACGGTAGAATGTCACTTACTTCAAAGTTTTGAACATTATTGCTGCATCAATTATTAGTAATCGTGCCAGGAAAAATCATGGCTGGAGGCAATTCAATCGATTTTGCAAGCCGACTTGTGAAGGCCGATTTGCCGTTTTAAAGGCAATGTTTCACTGTGAAGTATCAGACATGATAGTTTTATTCGGAATCAATGACAATCCAAACAAATACCTAAAAACAGACGTTTCGACAAACAGAGGTGTCCTTCGTCAGTGCTTGATAAATTATAAATATTTAAATTCTGAAACATATCTAAGTAAGAACGAATCAATCACATCCAGGTTTACGCAAACTAGGAGACAACACGTATTGGTTTTTACTATTGGTTTTAGCAAATACGTGTTTCTCCTGTTTTACCTGGATGTGATTGCTCGTCTTCATTATGTTTAGAATTTAAATTTTATTCATTTATCACATGACGAAGACACTCTGTTGTCGAAACGTCTGTTTTTAGGTATTTGTTTGGATTGTCATTGATTCCGAATAAAACGCAATGTTTCACCTTTGTATTGGTTTTTAACTGATAATTGAGATAGCCTTTATCTTGTGCCCTTCTTGAAGTATAAATTATTAAGGTCATTTCCCAAAAACTTACCGTTTTAAAGCAATTTAATTTTAAAATGGCAAATAGAATCCAGGCTGGTGCAGCCGCTGATTGGTTGACAGCTTCAAGACAAACTTCCAAGATAGTTGGTCCTGAGAGAAAAACGACTAGTATTTCCCGAACCTTCAATTGATCACCTGCATCTCGCCGGCTGATGTGCAGGTTGATTGACTTGGGGTGCTCATCTCTGCACCTGAAGGACGGATCGCCTCCGGGCCGGAAAGGGACACGAACACGGACCAGGACGCATGAATGGGAATGGAATGCAGAAATGAGGTGCCCAAACAGAGTACGGGAACGGGGTACGTGAACGAGGCACAGGAAAGGACAGGAAATTGCTGCACACGAGCGGAGCACAGACACGGGAACCATAACCCTGTACAAATTATAAGGGTCTGATCAAGGGCGGATCCATCCGGACGTTTGGGGGGGGGGGGCAAACCGTTTTTAGCGGACCTTACCTACCCCCAATTTCGAATTTTTCCCGGATTTGGTACGCTTTATTTTGCAACCACACTTTTTTTTTGTTTTTTCGATTTGCTTTGAATCGAAAAAAGAAAATAGCCGTATTTGTCATTTAGCGCCGCGAAGCGCGTCGAAATGGTTACGGTTTGCCTGATTAAAACCCAGAAAACAGGCGGTCGCCACATGGGACGGGGGTACACCTCCCCCCAGCCGTTAGGCTGGGGGGATTATCACCTCCAGTTTGGACAGTCTCCCAGGCATTATCTGCCACTTCATCGGAACAATGTATTTTTCAAATCGTATGCGTTTGGAAAAGCATGTGCTCGGCCTTTTTCCCCTTTTGACTTTTAGTCCCCTTTAGAAGGTAATTTGGCGGAAATTTAAACAGCGTTTCGACAGCAGAAGACATGATGCATGACGCGAAATGGGCTCTGTTGGTTGTTTACGGCACACTTTGTGTACTGTTTCCTAATACAAAATAGTTTTTGTCTGTTCTGTGCCTGTCTCTACCACATTTGCCTCTTTAGTCCTTTCTTTCTAGAGGTGGCAAAAGTTGATGTTTTTAGTACCCAGACCCGACCCGGTCTCAAAAACCCATAAATGGACCCAGTTATACCCGGGCAAGGCAAGTTGGACCCAGCGGACCAACTAGCCAAAATTATGTTTCGCAATTATATTGACAAATCTGCACTAGACAGTATAGTCAAGTAAATCAACTCCTGTAGTTGCCGAATACATACATACAGTTCAGATTGGCCAAACAGCACACAGAACCTGCGTGTCAGCTCTTACTTGCAGTTAGAAATAGCATGACAATAAGTTGACCGCAGTCTGTTACCGGGCATTTGGCGGACCAGTCTGGGACCAACCCAACTGGTCCAGACTGGGTCTAGGACCTGGTCCTCGGGTCCACGTTTTGCCACTCTATTTCTTCCATGTTTTTAACCGTGGCTGAAATAAATATGGATATAAAAAGTTCTTCAAAAAAGGCTGTGCATAATATCATTGTATAATGGCTTTGCCTTAGGAAGAAGACCGTGTAAGTTCACAATTGATCAGGAAATAACATTTTATCATCAAAGATGCCTTGCAGCAGTCAAATCAGTATCCGTAGTAAAAACAAACTGGCAAATTTCACGCCGCTTTGCGGCAGGTTTCGCAATTGCTTATACAAATTTGTCTTAGCCACTTATGTTATACAAGGCCGGAGGCCCACCGTCTATATTTCTGGGTTTTATCAGGCAAAACCGTAAAAATTTCGCACCGCTTCGTGGCGCTAAATAATTGAAGAAGGTACCTTCTATAACATGGAAATTCATATTGAAATGCTGCGAAGAAACTTTTTTTGTCATTTCAGCTGACCCACACTTTAAACTTCGGCGACACCCCCGCGAGTCGGTTTGAGATAAATGTTATTGACTACTTAAATGTGTATATTCCGTAGCATGTATGCTACAAAGTATTGCGCTTTTGCGTTTTTCTTTTCTCCTTTTTAGCTCTAATACCAAAAAAGTGACCGGCCCAAATCCGGAGAAAAAAAAAATTAGATACCTTTTTGCCAAAAAAGTTGCCCAAAAACCGACGGCTGGATCCACCAGCGTCCGTCCCCTCCACTCAAAATATCGTGGCGACGCCCCTGCCCAGAAACATAGGCGGTTCGCATTGTACCTAGAGAATAAAAAGCTAAACGTGCTATTCATTCAATTCACCGTTACATGAACCAAAAACGATGACGATGGCTTCGTTATGACGATGGCGACCGATGTGACGCCGCGAAGTGGCGTAAAAGTTTAATTTTAGGTCGTTGAAAACGCAAATTTGACATTGGAACCAGACTCAGATAACCCCTATGCCTGGTTGCACATCTCGGTATGATAAAACCCAGAAACATAGGTGGTTCGCATTGTACAGAATATAAATTCTTCGGATAATAAATCACGATGACCGGTGGCAGTAAGTGCTTAATAATTTAGGTATATGGGGAATAGTGCAAATGGTTTGAAAACAGCGAGTGGCAGAACGGCTTTCCGCACATAAATGGTCACTGCGGATCTGAAGGAGCCTGGGACGAAATGGCTTGGGGAGATGGTCCTGGCCTGGTTACACTATTAGCATTTTGGTCCAGCAACTTGGACACCGCAGAGCAGGCTTTCCTGGTGCCGATGTCCGCGTCCTGTTCGCGGTCACCGTTTCGGAAATCGCTTAACATTTAGCCACTTGAAAGTTCATATTTTATGAGGGGTGGACCTGGGCTTAGCAATAGGTACCGCCGAAGACTGCAGACGACTTTTGTGTTTGGGTTTTGGGGCACTGCCGACGCTTATGCTTTTCATTTTCCCATTTTCCAAATTTCTATCGATCAAACATTGGCATTTTGTGTCATGCCGCGAAATTTTCAAGTTTTTCGCTGTGGATGGCTGTTGACTGTTGCAAAAACATTTTTACAGCTGTACGTCCGGCTGTGGGGGGGGCAAAACATAGTCTCAGGAACTTTGGGGGGCAATGGCCCCTTTGGCCCCCTGGATCCGCCCTTGGGTCTGATATGTAAAAAGACTTTCCCACGTTCCCCAATGGTGATTACTCACACGACTGGCTGACAGTGTTCGACGTTCTTGTTATCAGGCCGACGGGACACGCGTGACATGTCCCCGTCTCAAGACCCCCCCACCAACCCACAGCACCACCGGCATCGCTATCAGGACCCCCCCCCCCCGCACCGATGCTAGGAGACGAAGTTAGACCACATGCAACCCTCCTTGTGTACCGGCAGACACGAAGTGAGTGACAGGTTCAGAGGGCGGACATGAGCTCCGCACGGGACCAGGCCACTTGGCCAGTCCGAGTCTCCTGCACTCGACTCTCGAGCCAAGGGGGGGTCGACCGGGTAACACCCAGAGAGGTCACTTGAGCGGTGTACCCACTTTAAACGGTCGACGCTTAGATTGGGCATACCATGACTTTTCATGTATAGACATAAACTCACCAGCCCGATTCTTATCGAGCTTAAAGACGCTTATCCCTGGATGTTAGATGTCTGAACAAGACGGTCGTTTCAGCCGGCCGGTCGGATATGAAAAGCTTCGAGTGGTGGCCGCATGCAATCACTCCTGTATTGGCTGTCGCAAATCAACTTCAGCCAAGTGGGTGTAACTACACCCACAAGTGGTCTATCCAATCCAATGTGCAATCTAAGAACTGTAAGTGTCAGACGTGTCAACTAGGTATATGTGCTGAAGTTTGTTCACCATTGACTCACGTGCTTTGTTGAAAATGCTTATAACAGATTTATTTGTGGCAGGAGTCCACTAACTGGAGAGTTTGCGGATTGCAGGTCACGTTTCGTGATTTTTTGACTGTAGATCAGGTGACTAGGCCAGACTTGAATTTAAATCGCCAGATTTGTTTTTTATCTATCTTGTGCTGCAGCTGCCACTAAATCGCTTTGTGGACTCGCACTACAAAATTCACAGTTTGAGGCCTCGACTTCGTCTCGGCCACAAGCTGTGAATTTCGTCGCGCTCGTCCACATCGCTATATTTGATTGCACATGTCTTTCAAACAGACAAATAAAAGCCACTTCATCGTTTCTCTGTCACAACTCAATCCGTCGGCGGCAAACCCCACGCAACACTGTACCTCCATCTTTGGTAACCATTTATTTTCAGAATATCCACCATAAAAAGCACATGGAGCGGGGCTGCGCCGGCCACGTGACGTCACCGCCGCTCTGCGGCTACGTCACAGTGACGTCACAGGTGCCGCTCCGTGACGGAGGCGGCCAGTGACGACTGGAGCGGGCCGGCAGCAGCGGCGGCGGCACCAGGCGAGGCCGGCCGGCCAGCCGCGCTCCTATCACTACGCCCAGTTAAAGCTGGCTCTCCGCCCAACACAAGCGGCCCGCGCCGGCCCGACCAAACGAGACAAACGAGGAATGTTGGCGCCGCCAGCCGTCCTCACGGGAGGAAACCCACGGCCAGTCCCACGGCGAGACACTAACGCGACAGCGGCGCCGTCCGACCTGCAACGGCCGCCCACAGACCACAGTCAACACACTCTCTCTCTCTCTCCACTCTCCACGACTCTCCTAGACGGAGGAGCCATCACAGACCAGAGGCCAAGCACGAGCCGTCCTTTCGGCCAATCGCGTGCGCGCAGCGTCGACGGCGGCCAATCAGACGGCGGCTGCGGCTGTCAGTGACCAATCAGAAGGCGGCTGCGGCTCTCAGTGACCAATCAGATGGCGGCTGCGGCCGTCAGACAGCAGCGGCGGCCGCCAGTGACGAATCAGACGCGGTTTAGGAGGCCGGCGGGTGCCGCAGATGCTCGGTGCTGGTTGTTCGGCCGAGTCCGAACGAGGAAGGCCGGCCGTCCGTCGCCTGTCACGGAAAACAACGGTCAGACGGAGAGATAAGCTGTGATATAGTAGGACCATAGACTTAGAGTACCTATCTGGGCACGGCATAGTTAACAAGTTAACGGCATAGTTAACAAGTCTGAGTTAACAAGGGCAACATGCAACATTTGCTGCAAGAAGAGTTACAAAACAGCAAACTTGCTGAATCAAAGCATCGCCTTTAATGTAAAACAAGTAGATCATAAAAGGCACATAGCTTTGCAAGTTGTAATTAGCCATATTTAGAGTATGAATGACAACAGGAGTCGCGATGTCGCAAACGGAAAATGAACAGCAATCCAGCGCCACTCAGGTACTCACCTCTGAGTTACTAAGAACGGACATTGACTTTGCCCTTTTCATGCTGAAACAAGACGGGGGACGGGGGAGTGTTAGTTTGCCGCCCCGTCAGTCTCCTCTCCGGCTCTGCGCAGGTCACACCCCGGCCGGCGCCCGCCCCGCCCCACACGAGACAGAGACACGCCCGTGAAGCGCCGATCCAGAGCAGCCGAGATCGTGAGGCATGCGGTGTGAACAAGCCAGGCAACTAGACTGCAGGCAGCCGACTTACCCGACTCCCGGCCGACTGTGACTGTGCTGACCTCTCCCGATCCAGTCTGACCCAGGCTGACCTGGTCTGACCCGGTCTAACCTAGTCTGATCCGGTCTGATCCGGTCTGATCCGGTCTGATCCGGTCTGATCCGGTCTGATCCGGTCTGATCCGGTCTGACCTGGTCTGACCTGGTCTGACCCGGTCTGACCCGGTCTGATCCAGTCTGACCTGGTCTGACCTGAGCTGACCAAGTCTGACCCGAGCCGACCCGCTCACCTGGTGTCGTCGGCTCTCTCGTCTGCCCGACCCTTGATGCGTTCCACCAGCTTGGCCGATGAGCGCCGGATGGAGGCGCGCAGTTTGGTCAGCGAGCCCGAGCGGCGGATGCGGCCTGGCTAGAATGGGGGCGAGACGGGCACAGAGCGCGCCGATATCGCCGCGTTAGTGGGCGGCGCGGCATGCAGTGGCGCACCGTCGGCCGTCGTCACGCGGACGGGGGTGGCGCCGCGCGCAGTAGGCGGTCAACGCTGACGGTTAGCAGCCCCCGGCGGTCACAGGCGGAGTTAGAGATCGACAAACGGACTCAGGAGGGGGTTAGAGACCGACAAACGGACTCAGGAGGGGGTTAGAGACCGACAAACGGACTCAGGAGGGGTTAGAATAGACATTCCGCCAGAGAGAACATCAGGCAGCAGACCAGTGATCTCAGGCCAGTAAGATACCAATTTGGATGCTATATGACTGAAGTACCAGCTAGGAGCTTCAGTTTGGCAATAGGTCAGAGGTAGGGCATTTCGGACATGTTAGTGAAGCTACAGCCATTGGCGTGCTCCGTCTCCGATGCAGCGTGCGTTGATTAGGGCCGAAAGGCCTCCGGAAAGCTGTGTCGACGAAAGTGCTGGGAAGACGCACCATGGGCACGCTATTATTGGCATAAGTTTTGCATGGCACTGCAAATAGGCCAGTCCATAGGAAATTGATATTCTACACCGAAGACGGATAGATATTAGGATCTTAGAACAAATATTAATTTTCACGGCACAGCCTTTCCATCCAGCTTGTCACAAGTGAACGATTGGCGTTTAGTTCCCGATACTCTTTCTATGTAATTCTTCGTTTGTTTTTTTGGTGACTTATGATTCTTTTTGGTGTCGCTTCCTACGTCATTGCTTCAGATTATTTGTTGGCATTCGTTGTTTTTCTGATAGAAGATTGTAAAGCTCTTGTCTTTTCCTTTGGTCAGTTTTTTTACTTTTTATTATATTTCTTTTGATATACTAGTATAAAGGTAGTATTTTTTTTTGACAAAATATTTGTATTGCATGCTTTGTTTTTCTCTACATATCATAATATTATCTACTATTATTCACTAAGTACACAGCGACGCGCCGCACACTAGTCGGCACCGCTGCCATCTGTTGGCCGACCGCGGAACTAGAGTCTCAGTCGGTCGCCGCCGAGCGGCACCGCCATCGCACGCGGCTATCCGCCGCGCAGAGCGTATAAAAGACTACATGAGGCGCACCGTCGCGCTAGATACATAAATAAAACCGCGCGCTGGCCGCTGACCCTGGCGGCGCGCCGGTCAATCTGCGGAGTTCGCGCGCGCGGCGGGAAGGCCGCATCCTCTATCACAGCACCGAGTGGGAGCCGCCGCCGCCGTCCGGCCGGCCACCCGCCACGCGCTATGTACACAGGTGCAGCAGCCCAGTCAGTGCAGCACAGTCTCTCCACCCATACACGCCCGCCAGTCTGTCAGTCCGTCAGTCGGCCGGCCTCACGACTGCAGCCCGAGAGCGTGGAACAGCTTTGTTTTGAGTCCGGCCGCCTGGCGGGGGTCGTCAGCGGCGGGGGCGGCGCGCGCGCCCTCTGCCGGCGCGCCCGGCTGTGGAAGGACAGCAGCGCAGGGTCAGAGAGGAGGGCGGCGGGCACCTGCCGCCTGCCACCGACAGCTGACCTGGCCGGACGGCCACCTGGTGGGTCGGAGACAGCGCGGCCGGCTCATCGCAGCCAGAGAGAAACGCTACGCGCTCCGGAACGAAACAGAGAAAATTGCACGACAAAGTGTGTTCAACGTAATAAAACTGAGAGTATGATTTAAAGATGTCATTATTGACAGGACAAATAATGTAAAAACAGTATAAATTTGATGCCTTGTGATCAAACTAAAAGTCGAATCAGTTTTGGCATCTTCTCAATTAAAAATGGAAATGACAATGAATAGATCCGATGGTCGTTTGATTCATTGGAGACGCCGCTGATTTCGACCGAGCCGTTCTGTCGTGGTCCAGGACTGACGGCCCGTACTCACGTGCCGCTGCTGCTGTTGCTGCTGAGTCGGCCACGTCTGACTACACTAACACAAAGCAGCGTACGAACGTGCGACAGAAGCACCACACCGAGACAGAGCCAGTGGCAGGCGAGAGGTAAAGCAACAGAAAGCCGCGAGACAGAACAGAAACAGAGACAGAGCAGAGAAGCGCACAGAGCGGAGGAGACGGAGAGAGAGGGGAGGGGCGGGATCGGACCGACCGCGGGCTGGGTCGCATGCTGCCCCGGCCACCCCACCTCACCCCCGCCCGCCCCGCGGGGGACCCCGCATGCCACGGCCGCCGACCGGGGGGCCGCCAGAACGCAACAGAAAACGCCCTCTGAACAGCGACAGGAGCGTCGCGTCGGCGCGGTGCGGCGGAGACAAGGGCGGGACGGAGCCCGAACTGTCCCCTGCTACCGCACCGCGCCACACAACACACGATACCGCGCCGCCATATACGCCGCAGTCAGTAGTGACGCCACAGCACAGCAATCAAATACCACCCCAATGGTAACCGAGACTCTGAGAGTGCAACGATATTAGTGTCAAACGAGCCAACAGTTAACCAGCATGACAAGCTCGACCTCTAGATTAATGAACAACACACAACAAAAGTTACATTGGCGGTCTCATGATTTGATAATATTATGCAATCTCTGCAACATACAGCCGTATGCCCCCTGATGGCGACAGCGCAATCTATTTCCTAGTGGTTAGTACAACGTGCTGTAGACACAGCAGACAGTTAGTTCGGCGCTGAGTCAAGTCATATGCTTCGTGCATGTGATGAACCAACGTGCGCGCAAGTGTGTGTGTGCATATGAACTGTGGTGTATATATTGAAATAGGTAGTGCATTGATCACGTGTACCCATTGAACCATATGAACGCTATTAACACGGCATGTGATGGCAATGGCGTGGATGGCATGAAATCAACTTCAGTCGAACTAACTCCGCTGATGCGTGAGCGTCAGATTAAGATATCCCACAAACGTGTGTGTGTGTGTGTGCGGTGAGCATCCTAGACGTTAAACTATATTGAACAGAAGGCGCCTACCCCCACTATCGGTAGAGCATTGGCGCCTACCCCCAGTACGGGTAGGCACTGGTGCTGGCAGCCGCGTGCCTACCTGTCTGTGTCGACCTATCGGTGTAAAATGCCAGTGCCGGGTGTAAATGACATATTACTGACAAGTCAGTGCCAGGTGTCAGTGTCGTGTGTCAGTGTCGTGTCAATGAACACCGTGCGATCATGAGTCAGTGCCGCGCCAAAGCCATGTTAGAGCCGCGCCGTGTCTCAGCGCGGGCGGCGGCGTGTGTTAGTCAGTAGGCGTGGGTGGGTGCGGCGCCCAGTCACCTCTTCGGAAGCCTCGTAGTGGACGGCGTCGAGGCTCTCCCTCGAGGCGTGTCGGCCGGCGCCGGACGAGCCGGAGCGGCGGGCGGAGCGGCCGCCGCCCTCTCCGGAGCTCAGCAGCTGGTGCACCCGGCCCTGCTTCACCAGGTCCAGACCGTACTGCCGACCAGACGACACACACACATACATACAGCCGTACAGAGCGGCCACAGCCTGGGACACACACACACCCACAACGCCCGGACGCACCGCCGGACTGCTGACCGCCTGAGCACACGCCAATAAACGACTGACATTTTACGTATTTCAGACTCATCTTAACCCGCGCCGGGCCGGTGCTCGGCGCCACCTTCCTCGGGCCGGGGGGGGGGGGGGTTTAGACACCCCCCTTCTAACTCGGTTTCCTTTTATGGAACCTAGACATAAACCAAAAATACCGTTCGAGAGCTTCGTCAAAAGGATTTGGGAAACTATTTTGTTGAAAATTTTGCTCAGTCAATATTAGAGTCCACCAGAGGTCATCAAAGGTCAAAATTTTCCAAATTTTCCAGATTTAGACATATCTCCAGATATCCCCAAATTCTCGGAAAACTATGATAGCTAGGAGTAATCATGTAAAGAAGCATTAGAAGCTATGAAATTTCAATCGCATGTATGTCATCAATTTCCATCTCCAGGTCAAATAGTGGTGGGATCAGAGGTCATCAAATGTCAAAAATGCAGTTTTGGTAAAAAAATATGTTTTTTTGATAGCTTTTTCATCTAAAAACCGACAATAACTTCAATTCAACACTATCGCTTTCCTCTCGTCAAGACGCTTTGAAAACATATACATGATGACCTCGTAAGGTCAACTTCAAAATTTGGACTCAGGTCAAGGTCATTTGTGACCAGATAGTCATGGTTGCATATGGGGCGACGCGACAGACGATACAAATACAGTGGTGTAATCCGCTCGTCTCTATCTTTCATATGATCAGAAGTTTATTAGACAAATCATTGCTGATGACCTCAGATGACCTCAGATGACCTTGTAGAGATCTTTTAGAAACAACCGCACTAGGTCATTCAGAATGAGCTAAAAAAACATGATTCTGAAAAAATCAGCCTGATCGAATGCATACTTTCAGAATAAGAAGCATCTGTTTATTTTCCCATTCACTTATAATGGGGAGGTCAGGAAATTGACCTGACCTTAGGTTCGACGCGATATCAAAAATCCGAGATAATACAAACTTTGATAGTCCGTGCTCTCTATTGAAACCCGTAAGTTACGAAACCTCCGCTAAAAACTGTGGCTTTGGTGGAACCACAAACTTGTTCGGAGGTGGGGTCACTTTGACCTAGCCTGGTGACCTGGACCTGACATGACAGTGATTGTCAAAACTTTTTTGGAAAGCTGGACAAAAGATGATCGAACAGGTACTGAAAAAATTGGGCGGGCGCTACGCGGCCGCCCGTTTTCCCGATATCCAGGAAAAACCTGAGGGGGGGGTGTCTAAACACCCCCCGGCCCGGCGCGGGTTAATTTATGATTTGACGGATCAAGTCACAACTAAATAGTTCCGTTTTTTGGACAAGTGTTTCCGTTGTTCGCCTCTGCCGCCTAGCGCCCGGCCGTTGAGTATTTACGAGGGCAGAACCACAGGCCACGGGCAGCGAGTGTGTAGGTACCGTAACAAACGATTTTAAGCTGCACGAACTTGAGCAGGGGGCACACAGGGCATGGCACGCTGCCGCCGGCTGGCGACAGTTCCGTGACGTGTAAGGTCTGCCCGGACGGGAGCCGGCACCGCCCACCAGTGCCTAGCCCACACCAGTGAAACAACCTCGTAAACCTCAATGCACACCAGCCTTGAAATTTTTGTCATTTTCTGGATTTTTAGGGTCCAAAGAATTTTGCTCTCTTCATCTCTTTCTGGACAAAAGTTTTTCTTCATCTGATTTCATCTGATCTTACTAACATTGAAGTTAAAATATAATTGCATTGTCCTCAGAATGATGTAATACATATAAATATAACACAATTCCGGATTGTTTACTTTCCAAGAAGAAGAATAAAAAATCCTAACACGAGACGATTTTACTCTCCGTAAGCGGCATCAGGTCAGCAATGACAAATCCAACACTCGACACTCGACAGCCAGGAGCGTGCCGCAGCGGCTCAGACATACATAAATAAATTATGTCTAAAATAGTCGAAAAACCTCAGAGTTAATGCCAACGGTACTAGACGATATTGTATCGGGTATGTCCTAAAAGCTGTGAACACTGGAAGCCAATCGACATAGTTTGTCTCGTAAATGACACTGTGTTACTACGTCTAAGTAGTGTGGTGAGTGACAAGCCAGTGACGGTGCTAGTGGCGGTGACGGGGTGGGTGACGGTGCTATTGGCGGTGACGGGGTACGTGGGTGCCCGGGACGCGGTGGGTGACCGGGACGCGGTGCAGCAGTGCTGGGCCGAGAAGGTCGGCCGTGCTGATCACACGCCAGTGTGACGTCAGAGTCAGACTGTGTACGTGTGACCGTCAGCGATCCATAGCTGGGTGTGACACGCGACACACACTTCAAAAATAATTTCAGCTCGAGTGAGGCTAATACGTAGAGATAAAAGTCATGGGGAGCGATACCACATGAGATCTGCTGTCAAGAGCATGGCGTGGATACACCAGATTATCGGAGGCTAGTGCCTATCGCATTCGCCTAGAATCCGTACGAAAATAATCAGGTGATGTTTTCCAGCGGATTGGTAGTGCAGAAAACTAAAACATAAAGGGTAGAACATAACAACTCCACTGTTAATTTTTGCACATAATTTAAAATCAAAGGTAGTGCGCATTGCTTTTATCAACCCAGATCTGTTCATAATTATATTCTGTACACCCTGGTATTTATTGAAACAATTTAATGGATCTTAACTGCAAGCGGATTTTAACGACGAGACATATTTAATGTTTCACGTGCGGCTATTCAGTCAGCGTAGTCTTCTTGGCCGATCTGTGCACCTTTATTCCGGATCACAGCGCGAAGTCGACTGGGGATTTACCTGATGAGACGTCGGCACAGAGTCTTGTCTTGACCTATCTGCCTATAGGCCCGGTTGCTAGCAGCTCTCATCTGCCGATAGGTTTGTGGATTGTCTGCGTTCACAGCATCTTTCACGATCGTCTACACATCCTCTACGGGCCAAGTCTGTGAACGCCGCCGTGCAAAACTGTACACCGACCTGGTGGAGTCCACCGGGCCTGAGGTCAAGGTCATGTTGCCACGCGCAATGTGGCAAGATGACCCTGCAACCATCCACTGGGCCAGGGCGGCACTAGACGCAGTGGAAGACTTTTCCACGACGAGTCCCGGACGAGAAGCAAGGGAAGAGGATGGCTGATGTTTGGCCCATAGATAACGTGAGGACGATCGTGAAAGACGCTGTGAACGCAGATAATCCACAAACCAAACGGCAGCTGAGAGCTGCAAACAACGGACTTAAAGTAAGATAGGCTAAGACAATGTTATGTGCCGACGCCTGATCGGATCAATCTCCAGTCGACTTGGCGCTGTGATCCGGAACAAAGGTGCACAGATCCGCAAAGAAGACTACTCTGACTGAATAGCCTCGCGTAAAACATTAAATAAGTATCGCCGTAAACGTTAACTCTCGGTTACGATTCCTCTCATTGTTATAATAAATTAAACATACCCGTGCGTACATAAATTGATTCTGAACAGAGCTAGGTTGATGAAAGAAAAGCACATTAGCGTTAATTTCAAATAATTCAGATCACAAATAAAGGGAAGTTTGTTATGTTCCACCCTTAGTTTGATATCGAGCAGCACACACACAGACAGAGCAGTCGACACCTAAAATACTCACCGCCGCGGGCTGTTCGGGTTCCTGCGATAACAAGGGACATTTAGGGAAACATAGCACACACTGAGACGAGTATTGAGAGCCATCACCGGTACAAAAATATAGGACAGAAGTTCAGAAATAGTTAGATCCGGTATAAGCATGCTTAAAAAGGACCGATGCAAAACAAATATCAGAGGATATGAGACGATGCGGCTTATAAGGGCTGAAGTCGATAGCATGCTTTACAAAAGGCAGGGCGTCACAGCAATTTCAATGCAGATCATCTATCCGCGCATACAGAGTCCTAAGATTGCAAACTTTAGCTGGAAAACATAACTTTATGCGCAATATTTTTGCGCTCTTTTTTCCCCAGTTTTACTGTGAATGTTCTAATCGCTAAGTCAAGATGCATTGGATAACTATAACCCTAACACTGATATTAATCATGCTAATATTAACCTCTGGGTGAAGACAAAGCAGGTTTGGACAATATTGCCATTTGTAACAGCTGATTCTGAAAGTTGGGTTTAAAAAAAAAATGAGCATATAATATGGCCTTATTTATACTGAATTTTCCACTCTATAGTTATTTTAAGGTGGAATTTTCCACTCTGCACTAGCGTCGCAAAATTCTGGACGCTTGGGACCAGAACTGGTCACGGCGATGACTGAAGCTGTGGCTGGCCAGGCCAGCGTCATAGCGTTAGCATTGCAGCGCCGTGACTAAAGCTGTGACTTGCCAGCTCATTATGTGACCTTGACTAGGCTGTGACCAAATATTTGGGATTTTCTGCACCTCTACTCCGCACCCTGGCTTCAAACCAATCGTAGGACCCTGCGCGCGTATGAACCATATATAAAACAAAAAGGAAATCATAAACACAGAACTGCCATTCAGTCACTACAGAAACGTTCCAATGCTTCAGACTATAACTGACGACAAGCTCCTAGTTTGTACAAATCTAACAGCGTTCAACCCTTCATAGATTCAGCTCTCATCTGATTTAAGGGCTCCACTGAACTTACGGGCTCCCTCGACCATGACGCGGCCCCGAGGTGTCCCCAGGCATTTACACCCCTCGCGGCCCAGTGGGACAGCCGCGGGGGCCGACAGTGACCCGGCACCCAGTCACGGCCGCGGCTTGGCCGGGTGGACAAGACAAAGAGACGGGACACGAAGGGCGACGGGACACGAAGGACCGACGGCGTACACGGGGCAGACGGGACGGGACGGGCAGACAGACAGACAGACAGATCCGAAACCCAGCGGAAACCAAGCCGGAGAGGCGGGCAGACCGGAACCTCCTGAGACAGACCAAGCAGGCGCCAGCGACCAAGGCACACGTCACACGTCACACAAACAAACCCACCTCCTTGCGTGACCGCATGGCGCAGTCCTCCAGCGTCTCGGCGGCCTCGTACTTGCCCTGGCGTCGGTAGAGGGCGCCCAGGTTCTGTAGGCAGGCCACCACCGGTCACCGGTCACCTCAGCACAGTGCACCACAGCCACAGGCACAGTCCGCGCCACAGAGACATGAGAGCCAGAGTACGAGGCGAGTAGTGAGCCGAGTGCGTGCCACCCGCAGGCGCCCGCAGTCATCCAGCGTGCCCAATGCTGTGATGTTACACGGCATCGTTGCTCACCCGTGGTAGCTCAGGCGAGGGCACAGTGAATGTTATACCGCGAAAAATACGCGACAAAGGGAACGTAAAATGAGAAGATCGCCTAGCGTAGTTCCAACCACCAGAGTCCACTTTCGTCGGTTTAACTACACAGCTTAAGTTTCTCCACGGCTTGAAATAAGATCCAGCGACTAGCTATCAAACACCCCCCCCCCCACACACACAACCCAGGACGATATACATACGAACCATCACTGAAATGATCGAGGCAAAATCATCAAAGGCATGACAGCTTCTTACTCAAGACACTATACTGATGCCTGCAACGCCAATCATTCCCGCTAACATCAGCCTAGGTGGATTTTCGCTTACACTAACCATTCCTGTTCCCTGCGTTAGGACGTGGCCGGCGTGCCCTTCCCTCCCAGCGGCCCCCGGGATGCCGCTCACCTTCAGCGTGGTGGTGACAGTCGGGGAGTGGCCGGCGTGCCCTTCCCTCCCAGCGGCCCCCGGGATGTCGCTCACCTTCAGCGTGGTGGTGACGGTCGGGGAGTCCACCTTGGCCGCCTTGTGCCAGCCGCCGTACTCGCCGTACGGCGTCGTGTCCTTGTTCTTGTCTACGCTGTCTCCTCGCGTCTCCTTCAGCACCTGCTCAGATGGCTTGCTGTGCGCCTTGCAGGACAAGACAACCGCAAACCACACGTCAGTGACTACTGACATTGACAGAACAACTAGAGACAATAGGACATAATAACTAATCGCCTAGATTGGACCTGCACACAAAACAATTCGTACAAAGACACTGACCAGGCCGGACACATGGATACTTCAAAGAGTATAAGACCACAATACACCATCAGCATCTCTTATTTGTACTCATTAAGGATTGCCGCATCACTACGGCCTCCCTTTTCACCGCCTTCAGCAACACCCCCATCCCTATTCGCCCACCAGACCACCATCGCCGGGCCCCGACACCCACCTCCAATGGAGCCGAACTCCTGGACGTGCGCGCGGTCCAGCACCTCCTTGTACAGCACCTCGGCCTCCTTGTACTTCCCCTGCTTCAGGTAGGCCGACGCCAGGTTGTTCTTTGTCTTGGCCACGTTCGAGTCGTCCGGTCCCAGTTTGGTCTCGTAAATCTCCAGCGCCCGCTGGTAATACCGCTCCACCTCTTCGTACTTGCCCTGGGGACGAGTTCAGGGTCAGTTCAAGGTCACTCTATTTTTCAGTTTACCGCGTCACCCTATCTAAAAAAAATATAAGAACCCATAGGGGCGAACGAATACAGGAGTCAAGAGATTCCAGTGATATACAAAGCAGTAACAAAGAAAGTACAACTGAATATTATCAAAAACCACATCCACCTATAATTAAAAATATACTTAGTCCGTGGGGACCGATCAGGGTCAGGTTAAGGTCACTCTATTTCTGACCGCTCCATCTCTTTAACTTGCCCTGGGACGAGTCCAGGGGCAGGTCAAGGTCACTCGTATTTCAGTTACCACATACCAACCTCTTAAATAACAATAGACCACAATAGAAGAGAGAGAACGTAGTCTCAGGGCAGGTCAAGGTCACTCTATTTCCAGTACGCGCTCCATCTCTGTACTTGCCCTGGAACGATCTAGGGGCAGGGTCAAATAAAAAAGGTCAAATAATAATATCTCTTGTACCACTCCACCTCTTAAACATGCCCTGGACGAGTCAGGGGTCAGGTCAATGGTCACTCTATTCAGTAACCGCTCCATCTCTTATACTTGCCCTGGGAACGTAGCAGGGCAGGTCAAGTTCACTCTATTTCAGTACACTCCAACCTCTAAATCAAATAACATGCACACATTAAGGGACGAAGTAACATATCAAGGGAAGCAGGTCAAGGTCACTCTATTTCTTGTACCGCTCCATCTCTTTATACTTGCCCTGGGAAACGATGTCAGGAAAAGATCAGGTTCAATCGGTCACTCTATTTCTATTACACCTCCACCTCTAATTACATCCCTGGGACGGTCAGGGGGCAGGTCAAGTTCACTCTATTTCAGTTTATCGCTCCATTCTTTATACTTGCCCGGGAAACGAGTTCAGGGCAGGTTCTAAAAAAGATACAACTAAACAATATTTACAATAGTACCACTCATCTCTTAATTAACACTTGCCCTGGGGACGAGTCAGGGTCAGGTCAAGGTCACTCTATTTCAGTACCGCTCCATCCTCTTTATACTTGCCCTGGGGAACGAGTCAGGGTCAGGTCAAGGTCACTCTATTTCAGTACCACTCCACCTCTTTAATACTTGCCCTGGGGACGAGTCAGGGTCTGCTAAATGCCACTCTATTTCAGTACCAGACAGCTGCTGCAGCGGAGGACACACTTGGCAGATAGTCGATAGCAGCCGAAGCTCTGGCTACTCAGAGCCGAACAGCCCAATGTCTATCTGGTGACGTATTGCCAGCACTGCAATGGCCAGCCATTTACAGTGGAGTCCGGCATCGCTACTCCAGCCAATAAGCCCCGCTCGGTATACAGTGAAATCCGGCATCGCTAGTCCGGCCAATAAGCCCCGCTCCGTATGTGTGTCATCATCTGTCTGACGCCGTGTTACATTCTTACATTCCGGTCAGGCTCTCAGCGGCTGCAGTGTAGTCGATACCAGCAGACAGGAGCGCAGCAGGGCAGCAGCAGTGTCGGCCCACGCCAGCTGCCGCAGGATAAACCCTGCCTGCTTCAGTAGACTAGTATAATAGACCGCAGTATAAAACCACCCTCTGCTGGGCACGACGTGCCCGGACCGTAGCCAACATACCGGATCAGTAACACACAGCCAGAAGAGATTTTTTTTTTATCGCAGCGAGTTCAATTAGAACCGCTGCTTACCACACCAGTTTGACTATATAAGGAAGGAAGGGAATGTCACGACAGCAGTTGCTTGTGACTTTATAGGAAATCTGGGCGTTGGCACGACTTTACCAAAGACGAAGTCACGGAGAAACAGATAAAGGAGAATGCCGATCTCAATATTAGGAAACTGATAATAAACGATATTCTGCAATAAGTCATGCAAGGAATCGCTGCGCGTATCATGCACGAAAAAGCTGCCGCAGTAATATTAAACTCCTTTCTGTCACAGATGGCTGTCCTACTTTCCAGTCCTGCTCTGATCTATGTAGTATGTATCATAGCTGCTTGCTTAGCTCACATCTATGCTCCGACTCCGACCCGTGGATCATAGCTGCTTTCATAGCGCTGCTCACACCAATGCTCCGACTCTGACTCATGTATCATAGCTGCTTTCTCACCCTGCCCACCAATGCTCCCCTGTCCCCGCCGGAGTCCCTCGACAGACCCGGCTGCCCCTCCACTCCGTCTGTCCCCCCGCGTCCGGCCCCATTACCAGACACACACGTCTGGTTCTGATTCGGCACCACATCACCATGCAGTCATACATCTCACTCAAACTCCCACCATCTCTCCATCACACGCACCTGGTTCTGGCAGAGCAGCGCCAGGTTGTTGAGCTGCTTGGCCACGTCCGGGTGGTCCCTGCCGAGCACCTTCTCGCGGATCTCCAGCGCCCGCTTACACAGCGGCTCGGCGTCCTTGTACTTGCCCCGCTTGCCGTACAGCACGGCAAGGTTGTTGAGCGTGGCAGCCACCTGGCGGCGGATAGACGAAACAGGCACACACGTCAGACGAATGGAGGGGCGGCAGGGCGGCGATAGAGACTGAGGGATGCGGAAATAGAGACTGGAGGATGATTGTACAGACAGATGAACGAGTAGATGAGGGATGAAGGGATGGAAAGACATAAGAACAGAGGAATTTAGGGATGGATAAATGACAACCCATTAGGGATCCACTCGTGAGTCGTGACTACTCCACAAACACCTCATGGAAGCACTACTATTAACACAGATAGTTCTGGAAACGGTTGCTCGCGTCTGTCGTCCTGTCACACAAAGACTGCGACAGCTCGACATAACAGGCCCGGGCGGTCACCATTAGCGGAGAACTCAGCACGCTACCTGCCGAGTGACGTCAAACTAATGACGTCACAGGACGAGACACGACACGGGTTCAAGCGGGGACATGAATTCCGTGACAACGGTACAGGAGACTCAGAGCAATCATAGTTTGCGTCATACCTCCCTGAGAGGCAGGGTTGATGAATAACACAATGTGATCCACACAACGCTGAGGTGGCAATGCTGGTGACAAGGGTTCGCGGATACCTAGCTGTTATAAAGCTCCTCAAAGACTCTGGCATATAACAGCAGGCAGTCCCGCAAAGCTGTGCCCCCGCCGCGACTCCACCTTACCAGAGCTATCAGGCTACACAACACAGACTTAACAACGCACGATTTACCACTGTCGAGGCATTGCCATCAACAGCTATCAGCACTACAATGCAGAGTAACAGGGTATCATTTGTAGGGTTCACTGCCACACTGACGTCACAGTGTTAGTGAAGGTGGTAGTTACGCTGCAGCAGGCCGTCTCACGTTCAATAGAGGAGCGGCCCGTCACAGGGCGCCACATTGCAGCCATGAATGACACCGCAGCCACTGTTATCATTCCAGTATACAGCCGACGGCGTGACCGCCACAGGGCCATATAGGATAATGATATATAACCCATAGGATAGGGACCCGGGAAATGTGGACGCTATTTCGACGGGCAATAGGAGAGGTAACACGAGCAACACGTCCACATGAGCAGCACATATATGTCAGCCAATACGTCCAAATGGGCAGCACATATATGTCCAGCCAATACGTCCAAATGGGCAGCACATATATGTCGGGCACGGACTGATGGGCTAGAGGAACAGTGCTGTAAGCACTGTAGTAAACATTTCGTCCACTTCAATCAGCAACAGTTCCAGCACCGACACCGGAAAATTTGGCTCATTTTATGACACATAACAACGACATGGGCACAAAGAGTCCAAAGGAGCAGCGCAGTATAACTGGTGGTGATGGTACAGACACAGATAACATGATACCTGGATTGGACACTAAATTTTCGGCCTCTTATTGCTAAGCACAGCAGTGAATGACGGTGCTGGACTCGCATTTGCACGAGCCGAGGCATAAAGTGTATCAGCTGAACAGTTCCTTTTCAAATTTCGGCTCTGCAATAAGAGGCCGAAAATTGAGTGTCCAATCCAGTTATCATATTATCTGTGGTACAGACAATTACAAGCGCGCCATCTTGAATGACAAAACTCGAAGAAGACGTGATATAAGAGGCATGTGTGCGTTTGAATGCAGTCCCAGCCGGATCCTACACAGCTCACTCAGTCCCTTCCCTCCCCGTCACTTACCGCCGGGTGGTTTTCGCCGAGCGTCTTCTCTCGGATGGCCAGCGCGTCGTTCAGCAGGTTGGCAGCCTCCTTATATTTGTTCTGATCCCTGCAAACAAAGCCAACACACAGTCCGTGAAAACCCGCGGAAACATCGCAAACAAAGCCAACACACAGACCGTGAAGACCTGCGGAAACATCGTCGTAATCTAGCGAACACCAGCCTTGTCCAAATGTCCACCCACATAATTTGTACAGCCATCCGTCTATAATCTATCGAACACCAGCCTTGTCCAAATGTCCACCCACGTAATTTGTACAGCCATCCGTCTATCTCCCATGTTCCCCAACGTTATTTACCCACCTACTCATCCATCACAGCAATAATGCCGGCTGAGCACCTCTCAAACCGGCCTGGCCGTAGAGATACTGACAATCGGAGGCGTCGACCCAGCAGTCCCAGATCACTGCTGGTATAGACTGACAGGGCGGCGCCAGCGACCAACAGTCTCTCATCTAACCCACCCGCCGCCCTGTCTGGATGACTGTCGATGGTTCAATACACTGCTATCGGTAACATAATACCATTAAGCGGCACGGCAGCTGGTGTCCGCGCCGCAGATCTGACAGGCTGCTGAAAGCCTCCTCCATCAGGAATAGAGCTTTCGTCATTAGCACGTCATCTGCAATGCCGTTTCCCTTCCTAGACAGGAAGTGGGAGCCGACAACAGACAGGCGCGAATAAGCTCACCCATTTCGTCTGGGAGTGAGACACACAACCAGGGTAGATATCGTGCTATGCGATAACCGGGAACAATTGTCCGATGAGGTGTCCAACCTGAGCTTCACACCAGGAAGAGTGGGTCACAACACTGATCCCGAGCAGAGCCTCAACAGCAGAGATAGAACTCCCCGACTGGACGCCTTCCGTGGGGGGTGTGGACTGCTCGAACTTTCGGTGACTGGTCCCCTTGCGGCGGAGAACGCGGCAGGGAAAACAAAACGGTCCAAAATGTGCCCTCTCAGAGGGGTCTGGTGGTCCTGCCCGAACTGCCGCCGGTCGTCGTCTTTCATCGACAGACAGACCATCTCGAGATCTCAAGATTCAATCTCTCAAGACATCTCTCAAGATCATCCAGTCGACCATCGCGCCAGGGCCGCGTATGCCCACCTGGCGGGAACCGTGACTCGCGCTCGGCAGCGCGGGCCGGTCCCGCTAAGTGATTAGCGACGCGGCAGTTGCCCGCCCCGTGGAGCGACGCGACCGGGGACGGTGGCCGCCGGAGGGGAGCTCCCGGTAGCAGAAGAAGGGCTTCGAAAACAGACGTCATCACCGCAAACCGTTCACAGCGCAGTCCTCCTTCACCTCGTGTGTTGGAACGCGGACGGGCTCCCCACCGAAGACCACGGGAGTCGAACGCTGGCTCCTGACGGCACAGGCGGATGTGGTGGCCGAATCAGGAAGGCCCAATCTCCGGTCGTCCAGACACGAGACTCCCCGGAATTCCAACCTCCGGTGTTACCCGACGGGACACGTGGGCGAACTACAAGGTGCAGCGGTGGTCCAAGGGGGGCGAGCGTGGCGATATACGTTCCGCCAGCCGGAGTCCCATTTGTCCCCTGAACTGTCCCGCCCTCTCGCTGCTGCTGACGACTCCGACGGAAGTGGTGGTGGTGTGAGGCTGCTCGGGCGCCCGCCCCTAACGTCGGTGGTCTCTACGGCCACCTGTCCGGTCCGTCAAGTGGAGGACCCAGCGAGAGGATAACTTCGAATCCAGACCTAGCTTCCCCAGCGACGACAACTCCACGTGTCGGTGCTATATGCCCATCACCCCCTGTGGGAACTCTGCATGCGAACGAAGGCCGACGCTGTGGGGGACCGGATTGCGGGCTGGCCTTGGACCGGTCAGATTGGACGGTCCTGAACACCGGCGAGCCACTCGTGTGGTCGCCAGACTGCGCCGGACGGGCGGCCTGCAGTGCGTCCTGGCCCGCAGAGCGGCGTGGGCTCTGGACGATTCCCCTCGGCAGCGATCATCGCGTGATGAAGATAACGATTCGGAGCGGGTACAGTGCCTCTCGCCGTATCCGCAAGCCCAGATAGGGCCTTCAAAAAGGCAGACTGCGGGTTCGCCGGAGTGCCTATTGCGAGGCTGCATGTTCCCGAGGCGTTGCCCAATGGAAGCTAACGGCGCAGGAGCTGTGCACCCGTTTCACGACGGTGCTTCCAGGAGGCCAGCGCCCGACACAATCCCCGGGGGTCACCCCCGCGGAGCCGAACCCAAAGCCTTGGGCTACAGACCCGGAACTGGAGGAAGGGCTATCGCGGAACGTCGTGCAGCGATCAGGCGCAGGTGGATCCGTCGGACCCTGCCGTCCAAGAAACGATGGATCACAGCTAGACGTCGTGCCTGGCCGAGATAGAGGCCAAGGGTCTCTTCGTCAGCAATTCCGAGACATGGTCTCCGAGAACTGAATAGACCCAACAGCCCTCGGCAAGGGTGGAGCGGATTCTTAAATCGATGGGAAGGCGGAGTTGACGACGACCACACAGGGAACGGAAGGCGAATGGAGTCAGGGCCGTCTCCTCATCAAGGATAAGGAGAAAAGCAGATGCCTTCTGCCAACGTACGCCTGGGTCTCCAGACAATCCGGATCCCCCAAGATTGACCGTCGCCCCCGGGGCGGGCCAGCAGCAGAGAAAGGCCCTCACTCCACCCGCAGAATGTCTGAGTGCGGGGGGGGGGGGGACCCCGTGAGGGATGCTGCGGAGACTTCAGTCTGGACGAGCTGATTCGTCACCAATGCATGCCCTCAGTTGAGGAAAGCCGGCTGTTCAGCAGGTGCAGGATGTTGGCAGCGCCCCCGTTTCGCTGTCTTGGCTCCGACCCTGTTCTGTTATGTCGGCGCCACTGGTGGACGCCCCTGAGGCCCCCCGGCACACACCGTTCATGTATGCTGATGATACGGCAGCCCTGTGTTCCGGAATACGATCGATGGTCGCGCCGATGGCGAGCCCAGCAGGCGGCGGCACTCTCTGGTGCGGTGGGCTTCGCGAGTCGAAAATGACTTAGCAAGCCGAGAAGACCGCAGGTATGGTACTTCTTCCAGCCCCGAGAGACGCGGTTTGAACTGCGCAACATCAAGGTCGCAGGGGATACTGCGTGACGTCGGGAGCTCAACTCATACTACTGGGAGTCACCCTGGACCGCAACACTGCACTTCGGTGCCTCACTGCAGGGCCCTGCGCCTAGAAGACCCGACCTCGCAATCGCTCAGCTCAAGAGGATGAACGGGGCGCGACCTGGGGGTTGAGGGAAGAGGGTCAGCTGCGAGCGGTGGCCAGCGGCTACGGTGAGAGGGCCGCAGGAGCACGCTTGCCGCGGCCTGGCTCCCCGCTACTCCCGTCTCCACAATCGAGGTCCTCGAGCGCGACGGTGGCGGGCAGCGGGCACGAGTCGTTCACCGGATGTTCCAGTATTCATACAGAGAACTCATGCTCTTCCTGGCAGAGGCCGGCCTTGGCTCCCCGGTCCGCCGTCCGCGCACCGGCTCGCGCTGGCGCCCGGTTCCTGGGACCAAGGCGAGGGCCCTCTGTCCAAGCATGGACGACCCGTCCGGACGATCAGCTGGTCTCATCAGTGCCTACCCTCCTGCTCCAACGGTCACAGTCCGGTTATGGAAGCGAGAGCGATGCTCACCCTATCGCCCCGAGAGTCCGCGTGGAAACACGCTACACCGCGCAGACTGGTGACCGAGCTTCGCCCTCCTTACTAGAGGAGCCCGACTTCATTCCCTTCTCAACCACACCAACGACACCGTCACACCCCAGGTGGAAGCGGGAAGACTAGGTAAGGTAGGTGACCATATTAGACCCGCCTGTTACATCGCGTCGGGACAACACCGCGCAAGCCGGTAGGCCACCTTCCCATGGCTGCTAAGACGCATAAAAACTCTTTGAGAGTGTGCCCAGAAGCTACTCTCCAACACCATATATGCGCGACCTCGCCACTCAAGTTCACTCCACATGCGACGGACCTATTCAGTGTAGAGATCGTTGAACTGACGGGCGGCTGATGGCGGGGTCAACCGACGGCGGAGCAGGGGTGTTTATCGAGATGCCGGACGGCGAAACCTGTAGCTGGGAGGCCGCCGGCAAACTCATGCTCCAGCTACAGGGCAGAAATGGTTGGCCCTCCACGTTCCCGCATCAACCATCTGCGGGCGCAACCGGGCTCATGACCGGAGACCGTGGTGAATATGTACGACTCCCAGGCGGCATCAGGAAGCTGAGAGAGGACCGTCGGACAGTCTGGCACCACTCGCGGGTCTCCATCTTGGAGACTGATGCTGGACCTAACGTCGCGGCCGTGGGCTGCACCCTGCAGTGGGTCCGTCTCACTTGCGGGCTGCCGGGGGAACGAGCGTGCGGACGTGCTCGCCAAGGAAATGCACTGCTTCTCTCCCAGGCCGACGTTCCAGTCCGACGGTCACGACTGGTGCAATCGTGCGGCAGCCAAGGGCGGCGCGCAACACGGCGCATCGGCGGGTTGGCCTGCGGGTTGGTACCGCACACTGATGGGCAGTAGCTTCCTCCGCCGGTGCAGCGACGGAACAGGTTCGAGGCCATCGATGTACATCAGCTCCGCGCGGGTCACTGGTCCGGGTCCGCCCAGTAACTTCACCGTATCGGCCGTAACCCTCGCCGGGGTGCCCCAGTGCGGTGAACTGCGATGCGGGGCGGGCTGGTGCGTGCCTGAGGAGAGGGGGCCGGACACCCGGCATCATGTCCTGCTGCGGTGCCCGGCGCGATGAGGGTGCGTCACCCGCTCTTCGGGCACGCTTTCCCGACAGATGAAGGACATCCAGACAAGACGAACGCGGTGGTGGTCCTGGGCGGGGGGCCGCCAGGTTCTCCAGATCGATTATGCTACGGCTCGCTCCGCGAGCCCGGAGGGAAATACAACAACAACAACAAAACAGCAGAGCTCAGTAATGCGTGCTATCCTCCTTTAAGACTGAGATGCTGTGATTGACTCCCGAGACATACAGCTTCTGCAGACACCAGCGCGTATGTAATCACCTATAGACGAGCGCCAGGATGTTGAGCATGGTGGCCACGTCCGGGTGGTCGTGTCCGCTCGTCTTCTCCAGGTCCTCCAGCGCCTGCTTACACAGCGGCACCGCCACCTCGTACCTGGCACGCAGGCAGAGACACGGGTCAGCTGCAGGATACACAGTCACCTCGTACCTGGCAGCAGGCAGAGACACGGGTCAGCTGCAGGATACACAGTCACCTCAGCTGGCAGGGAGAGGTGGCTCGCGGCACCGCCACCTCGTACCTGGCAGCAGGCAGAGGCACGGGTCAGCTGCAGGATACACAGTCACCTCAGCTGGCAGGGAGAGGTGGCTCGCGGCCCACGCTGGCCACCTCACCAACGTGCCGGCAAGGTTCAATACAAGAGCGGTAAACACGTATGTTGCGAGGGTACAGTCAAGCAGAAGTCACTACGACACAGTGCACATATGGAGAAAGGATATATCGTGTATCAGGCAGATACCGAGTCAGTGCTGTTACGTACCTAGCACCATGATAATCCCAGGGTGTCTAGCCTAGATTCGACCCGAGATCATCCCAGGGGCCGGTTTCTCTTACTGGTTGTTACTGGTTGGCTGTGGTGGTCTTCGGTAAAGGAAATACATATCTGAACACTGCGCCATATTGCACCTAGTATTTGTCATTCACATAACACTGACCTGTGCTGTACGCCATATTGTATGGCCTCCCTGTACTGACCTGCCCTGCGAGGCGTACTGGATGACTAGATTGTGGAGGGTGCGGAGTCGCGCCGGAATCTCGTATCCAGCGTTGACCTGCTGGGCGAACTGGGACGGCGGCGTGGGCGACATGCCTCCCGGCACCTCCGACTCGTCGTCGGGGAACAGGTCCACAGCAGGGTTGTTGGCAGACTTCTCCATAGGTTCAGCCGTGGACTCGGACATGCTCTCCTGGTTCTGTTAGCGGGGAGAAGAGGGGGAATGTTAAATAGCGGCTAATGGGAGCAGGATGGGAGAGGGGTCAAAGCGGGGCCGGTGAGGACCCGGGGAAGGCGTTGTAGAATACTTTGTACATAGGGACAATTTTACGGATCTCAGCAGACAAGTTTTCCCAAAAGTCAACGAGGCGTTCTGGCCCACTGCAATCCAGCTTCCAAACTCCGCCATTCGAAAACAGACATCTAATTAAGGCTGAAGAGTTTCAGAAACGACCCAAACAGCACGCCTCCAGGAACGGCGACTTTCCCTACTCAGACAGTCCCACATTTGATTCAGACATCGATTATGGATCGAGTCGTGTGGAATCCGCTGCACGAAAACTGAAACATTAATGTCGCCCGGTCACACCATGGCTGACGTTTGCTGGATTAACTGAAGAGTTTCTTTACTCCATTAACAACAGGAGATCTCCTTTTGTGGTGCATATGCCAACCAGGAAGATGGGCAGAGGTGAGAATCACGGCCAATATAGGGCACATCGCCGAGCTGGCCTCTGTCTACAGACGTCTGATCAACAGACTCACAAAGTAAGAAAATGGGAAGAAAAACGTGGAACGTGTCCACGGTTTGCCACCAGAGATGCCAAACTATGCAATATTATGGTATTGCGAAATGTATAAATGAATATATGATGATAAGTCATAAGTCGGCAATTAGAGACGAATAGCCAAGCTTGCCACCTTAACACGCTACTCTTTTCTCGTAGTCGTTTGAAGTGTAGCGTAAGAACAACGCACACAAGATAGTTCTCACTGCTGAGAGTTTCAGCGGAGAGCTACTAAGGAAAGTATTACATTACTGTCAATATCCCTGACAGAAAGTTTCCTATTGCGTGCTGAATACAGGAATGTAAGACAACATTCCTCGTCAGTTAGACCAAGCAACTGAACTTTGCGGTGAAGTTTGAACACATCGAGTGATGTAACCAGTGACAAGAGCCAACAGAAATCGGATTAGGAAAATAAGGGAGTGAAATTGCAACATATTACTGCAAAAGAACGCATTGGTGGCGCATCCGTGGGTCGGCGGGAAAATTTAAACCCATGAAAGGACAGACAACGGTTCAGATAGGATTCCACTTTCCGGCGCTGTTCTCTCGTAACATTCACACACAGAACTTCACAGGTAGCTCATATAAACTGAGCTGTGAACGTTGTGTCCTGACGAGCAGGTGTATCACCGCAGGGGCGCCACACTTTCTCTCCAAACCACCGTGACTGATCACAGAGCCGACACCCAGAGCCAGGCCATCGCAGGATCAACATCAATCTGTCCTTCCGGTCAGGCCCGCTAGCCGCATCATTACCGAGCGTCCATCGGAAACCGGCAGCAGACGCTCCGCCTCCCTCGCTCTCCTCAGAGTCATCTATATCCGACTGACAGCCAGGCAGAGGCGAGAAACGCGGCCGATGTGGGGCACACATCGCCGAGCTGGCCTCTGGTCTATACAGGCTAGATCTACAGACAGCCGGACAGAGGCGAGAAACGCGGCCAATGTGGGCACACATCTGACCTACACAGCCGAGCTGACCTCTGTCTACAGACGTCTGATCTACAGACAGCCGGGCAGAGGCGAGAAACGCGGCCAATGTGGGGGCACACATCGCCGAGCTATTCTCTGTCTATACCGACGTCTGATCAACAGACAGCCGGGCAGAGGCGAGAAACGCGGCCAATGTGGGGGCACACATCACCGAGCTGGCCTCTGTCTACAGACAGACAGACGTCTGATCAGCTGTCTCCGAGGTCGGGACAACTGCCAAGTGACCAACCAAACCCAGCATCGCTCCGTCTCTAATCCGCCAGCGCCGTCTCCTGGCCCCTGATCATCATCATCATCCCTCCATATAACATTCCCCTCCTAGTGCCACCTCACACCACGACATCCCTCTTCTCGGGACCACCTTGAGTGGGCACCACCAATACACAGCCTACCCATGCCCTCCATCCTGCTAGTCCGGCTGCTAACGGACTCAGAGACTACCGCTCGACTGAGGTGCATCCAAACGGGCCTGTTACCAGCCCAGCCAAAACCACATCGAAAACCAAGCCACAGACCCAGCATCCACGGTCCCATTCAAATCGGTGGCGGGGTAATAATGATACGCCATGCGCCATTGCGCCCGGCCCAGGTGGACAAAGAAGGCCCGCCGCCGCCGGTCCGACCGAGGCACCGGGAGGCCAACTCAGCCCGCTATAACAGAGGGGGAGGCGCACTGCTGATGTGAGATGGAGACAGGCTCGCTCCTGCAGGTACACAGCTGCTGTAGACGTCCGGCATCTCCGGACAGCCTGGTTAGAACTTCACAGTCATACTCCGTCAAACTACGGAACTACCTCGGACCAGTCTCACACGACCCCACCCAGATCACCCCGAACCAGCTGACCAAAGTTAACAGCGCAGCTAACACCAAGCTAACACCAGCTTGAACCACTGACACCGAGCTGACACCAGCTGACACCAGCTGACACCAGCTGACACCAGCTGAGCCCCACTGAACACCAGCTGACACCACTGACACCAGCTGACACCAGCTGACACCCGAGCCTTGAACCCAGCTGACACCAGCGGAACACCAGCCGACACCAGCTGACACCAGCTGACACCAGCTGACACGCTGCTGACACCAGCTGACACCAGCTGACACGCTGCTGACACCAGTTGACACCAGCTGACACCAGCTGACACCAGACACCAACCTAGCACCAGCCAGACACCAGTCAGACCCAGCCGACTCGGCCGACCGCCAGTCGGTGCCTTTGCCGCGCGACCCCGGCTCATTCGGCATTCAGAGGCGCAGTCCGGCAGAGCTGAGGTCAGCAGGCCGCCAGAGACGGTCATCACGACCACCCGGCCAAGACAGATGGCAAGAGACGCGAAATTCGGCAGCAAAATGAAATCGTGTAATTCATATTTCATCATCTCCTTATTATTTCGTTAGCTTCTTTCTTCGACAAAATTTATACTCGAAGTACGGAAAATGTTTCATTCCCCATTTCATCGAAAAAATGCATCCGAAGTTCCCATTTTATGTAAGACATATGACAGCCTACACATAAATTTTGAAAATTCATTTCAGCCTAAACGTTGTCCTCTATAATGAGTTAAATAAGGAAGTCAGGCAACAAGCTAAGCGCTGAAAGTTCTCAACAATGACACACTCAGGCAAATTACCCAACTTCAGTGGAGCTTTCAGACGAACGCAATATTAGCGTGCCATGAATTCATGAAACACAAAAAAACGAGCATGCATTTTCCCGGGCACTTCCGAATATGTAATGCAGGTTGACATACATCCATATATGACTTCTCTTAACTAAGAACATTCACCGAGAAGGTGAACGATTCAAAATAACACTTAACCTCCAAATATCCCTAAGCTGCGTGTGTAATCCTCCTGCCACTGTTCAGCCCACGCACCTGATTGTCCTGGTCATACTTCTTGATGGAGTTAAAGAACTCGAGTTGTTTCTTATCCTCCTCCAGCTGGGCCACCTGCTGCTCAGAGGCCTGCAGCTTCTGCTGCGTGTTCGCCAGCTCGTCCCTCAGCCAAGCGTTCTCCTGTGGAGAGCAAAACACACGCAGACGTGTCAGACAGGGTATACGAATAGACACGTCATAATCAATACACGGCAAGACATGAATCAATACACGACAAGACATGTGTCAGACACGTAAGGTAGAGGCGGTAAATGTCGTGGAAAGACGAGCGGGGAAGAGCTGATGCAGAGGATGCGCCTCGCTTGATGAAGCTGCAGTGACCGACTGGCGTGGGACCAGTTAGAAGGTTAACAACATGCAGGGCTGTTCATATGTACCAGAAGCGCCACTGATGACGCCAAATGCAAGGGAAAACAAATATAATGCAGGCAAAGGGATGTGTAAATGTATAAGCTGATATTCAGATATCGAAATACAAATTTGATCATACAAGTAAATTAAATTCAAAACAGACAGGCAAACAGACAGACATACCAGAGTAGAGTCAAATACCAGACATACTCGACATTGAATACCAGCCTTAGATGTTCACAGCGAACACGCAAAATACCAGACAAACACATACTAGAGCATTCGGTCACATCCAGCGAGCGTCAACCCGCAAACACTAATGTTACACCAGTATTCGAACTAACTTGAACAGCTCAGCCGCTGCGTAAGCCAACACCCACAGGAGTATATAGTCTGCAACACCCACAGGAGTATATAGTCTGCCCGCGACTGTACAGCCTATAGCATCAGTTGGTCGGGCGGGACGTCATGTGCAGGCGAGACACGCTGTCACTTGGCAAGTAACTGCGTCAGACACATTATAAAGACGGCCAGGGACGGGGAGGGAGAAGGGGAGGGGGAGACACACACGACCTCAGGGCTTACTGACACGCGCGGATCAGATCAGCGTCTCTAGCGTCTTATCGCTGAATAGGTACCATGACACGGGTGTCTGCCGTAGGCCGCTTACACAACAGACAACGAAGGCAAGTATTCGCCGCGATGTCAACGATTGTCACTAAAACCGAATATGCCTTGCCGAATTTTCGATGCTGTTTTTAACACTTTTCTACACCATTCTGAAAATAGGCAACAACAAATGCAATGTCATGCAGCTTGTAGGACGCAATAAGCTTTACGATAGCCATTCTGACTACAATTGGCCAGAGGTCCAAATCCATTTCGAGCCAATCTTCTGAACGGTCACCAGGAGATGCAGGGTCGCGTGACGATTTGTCTCATTCCCATAAAGATCATTCAGCGAGTTTCCCAGTCATCGTAAATTTGAATGGACGACCGGCCAGGACAATACCAGTGACGCAAATGTCAGCAAATCTCGGCGAAAAGTAACCCAATCTCTAAAGCGATCCCAGCTATGGGGATATCAGACCTGTAGCAATCGTATATATGTAGCAAGCCGAAGTCCGGTGGCCATCCCAGCTCTGGAGCAATCCTAGCTCTAAAGCAATCCCAGCTCTGGAGCAATCCTAGTTCTAGGATCAATCCCAGCTCTGGAGCAATCCTAGTTCTGGAGCAATCCCAGCTCTGGAGCAATTCCAGCTCTGGAGCAATCCCAGCTCTGGAGCAATCCTAGTTCTAGACCAATCCCAGCTCTGGAGCAATCCTAGTTCTAGACCAATCCCAGCTCTGGAGCAATCCCAGCTCTGGAGCAATCCCAGCTCTGGAGCAATCCCAGCTCTGGAGCAATCCCAGCTCTAGAGCAATCCCAGCTCTAGAGGAATACCAGTTCTAGAACAATCCCAGCTCTAGAGCAATCCCAGTTCTAGAGCAATCCCGGCTCTGGAGCAACTCTAGTTCTAGATCAATCTCGCTTCTAGAGCAATTCCAGTCCTAAAGCAATCCCGGCTCTGGAACAATTCCTGCCCTAGACCAATCCCAGCTCTGTAAAGAGATCCCAGTTCTAAAGCAATACCAATGCTAAAGCAATCCAACTCTAGATCAACTCCACGCCTGGGAGCAATCCCACCTCTGGGAGCAGTCACAGCCCGGAGACCGGACAATACGGTATCTCCCTCTGGACAGGTCCAGTCATCTGGAGTCACGCACAGAACCAGGTCGGCATGACGGGACACTGCAGCTCTATGGCCTGACGCCCCGCCATCTGAACTCTGGATGACATGCAGCGGGGACCCGGTCCATTATTCCACACTCCGCCGCAGTGTAAGTGTCCTGCGTCTGCCGGGTGGGTCGAGTCACAGCAGCTCGGCGGTCAGAGCCCGGCAGACGGTCGGCGCCGTGACGGGCCGCCCGCCAGTCGGTACCGTCACGGGCCGCCCGCCGGCCGGCGCCGGACCAGCGCAGCCGCTGCCGTCACGGACAGCGCTGGCCCAGGGCAGCGTCACGGACTGGCCCGGCGCTGCCGTCACGGACTGCGCCCAGCGAGGTCACGGCTCCGCGACGACCGGCATCGGAGCGAGCCACCGTCCTGAGCAGGTACAGGGACACGGGCGGCTTTGACTTCACGAAAACAGCTTGCCGACATTGGCTTCGACTCTGGATTCGTGTTAATCGAGCTCAAAGCCACTATGTCGGCCTCGTAAGCTACAGCTTCGGCTTCGGGAGATCTAAGTCCCTGACTTCAGCTGCGATTCAGTGTCGCATTGCTGTGGTTCCAGCATCAGCTTCCAGGCAAGAATGGTGGCTTTATCCCCTCGCCTGGTCCTGAGAAGGGGCTGCGGCGGGGCGGGATGCTTCGCGAAGAGGGGCTAGAGCGAGGGCAGACCACCCCTGAGGAGTCTGAAGCCTGACGCTTCTCTGAAGCCATCCCCCGTGACCCGGACGGGCGACACGCCGACAGCGCCGCGTGCCATTCGTCCGTCTATCGATCGCTCATTAAGTCCGGCTTACCCCAGTTAAAACCTCCCCCGACACGGCACCGGCCCACTGTGCCCCACCCGACACGGCACCGGCCCACTGTGCCCCACCCGACCGGCCCAATCGTTCCTCCACCCGACACGGCACCGGCCACTGTGCCCCACCCGACACGCACCGGCCCACTGTGCCCCACCCGACATGCACCGGCCCAGCTGTGCCTCCCCCGGACACGGCACCGGGCCCACTGTGCCCCATCCGGACACGCACCGCCCACTGTGCCCACCGGACACGGCACCGGCCCACTGTCCCCACCAGACACAGGCCACCGGCCCACTTGCCTCGTCCGACACGGCACCGGGCCCACTGTTCCCTCACCCGACACGCACCGGCCCACTGTGCCCCACCCGACACCGAGCGCGGCCCAACTGTGCCCCACCCGACATCGCACCGCCCACGTGCCCCCATCCGACACGGGCACCGGCCCACTGTGCGCCATCCGACACGGCACCGCCCACTGTGCCCCACCGGACACGCACCGCCCCACTGTGCCCCACCCGTACATGGTCACCGGCCCACTGTGCCCCACCCGACACGCACCGGCCCACTGTGCCCCACCCGACATGGCAGCCGGGCCCACTGTGCCTCGCCCGACACGCACCGGCCACTGTGCCCATCCGACACGGCACCGGCCCACTGTGCCCCACCGGAACGGCACCGGCCCACTGTCCCCACCCGACATGCACCGCCCACTTGTGCCCCACCCCGACACGGCACCGGCCCACTGTGCCCCACCCGACATGGCACCGGCCCACTGTGCCTCCCCCGACACGCACCGGCCCACTGTGCCCCATCCACACGGCACGGCCCACTGTGCCCCACCGGACACGCCCACCGGCCCACTTTGCCCCACCCGACACGGCACCGGCCCACTGTGCCCCACCCGACACGGCACCGACCCACTGTCCGTCAACGTTGTCATGCGAGACGGTGTACTGACAGCAGACGTCAGCCGCGACATAGCACAGTCAGATGAAGATGTCAGCTGAGGGTGTCAGGTGCGAGTGTCAGGTGTCAGCTAAGGGTGTCAGGTGCCAGCTGCGGGTGTCAGGTGTCAGCTGAGTGTGACGTGTGATGCAGAAAGTGAGGGTCGACTGTCGTACCTGGCACAGCCGGCGGACCTGGGCGCGCAGTTTCTGTTTCTCAGCCTCCACTCCCTGCAGATGAGACGCCAGTGCCATCATCACCTGAAACACGGCCACAGGGAACACACAGGTCAGCACACTCGATAGACACGCCAAATCAACACACAAGGACGCATAGGTTGGTACAGCGGGTAGAAACGCGGTCGGATGAGACCACGGGTCATTGGACACGCGTTCTAAACCTGTCTTAAATCGACACGTGAATGGTGAATAATACAGCCATAGCAACCAGACTTCAGACAGCAGTTCTGAAAACAGCGTCCAACAGATCAAGACAGAAATAAACTACGTCAAGGCTAAACAAAAACACTGGCATACGTACTGCGATATTGCCCGTCTTCCAATTTGACGTCAGATGTCAAAATATCATGCCATGTCCTGCGGCATGTTTCTTTAACAATTGGTCACATAATCGTTCTATAACCTAACACAAAATAAATGCTCATGGAGTGTAGTTTCCTTTTCAGTTGGGAGGTGCAAAAGTTGGGAGGGGCCTTTAGCCCCCCCCCCAAACTTTTAGCCCCCCCCCAAACTTGGTTTCAGCCCCGAACTTGGACGAAGAAGTGTGTCTAATCCGGTAAGAAATATGCATTTTGTGTATTTTGATGGTACTTTAAAGGAAATAATTCACCTTCAACATGGGTTTTGAACTGATATAGCAGTTTTGTAGCCCGTGTTGAAAAAACCCATAGCTTCAAGTTTTCTGGACTGAAAAGGCTCTCCAGCCGAATATAGTTCACTTTTTGTCGAAGAAATGTGGGCCATAAACAAAGAATGTCAAGAATGTGGGCCATCTGGAGGCTATACAGTAATCTTACGCGACTACTCTCGAATCTGATTGGCTGAGCCATTTGATTCTTCGTTTGACGTTGCCAGAGTACGCATATAGTTTTTGGATAAAGCAATGACTGTACCGGTACGTCCTTCTGTTCTGAATCGCCGCATGATGGCTATTTTTGACAATATGAAAAGAAGTTGTATTTCAAAATATAATCAAATCGTGTTGGAAAAAACAGTCCAAGGTGAACTATTTAGTTTAAGAGAATTTTCCCATCTAAAGCCCCTCCAACTTTTCTGGAGAATGCCTCAACGCAGCCTGCTCGCCACCCATTTTCCGCACAAGCGACATCCATTGATTTTGCTGCCGAGTCCAACATGGGCGGCAGCTCTCCAAAGCTGCAGCTTGGCTTGGCTCCAAAGCTGCAGCTCGTAAACAGACTGCTCTACCTCCCGGGGTGGGAACGGTAGCTCACCACACAGCTCAGGGCTCGGGGTGGGGACCGAACCACACCACAGCAGCTCCAGGCCACACGCGCGCGGCAGTAAACACGCCGTAATTCACCGCCGCAGTCCGCAGTCATACTCCATTTCACACGCCACAGCATCAGAACAGGCGATGGAGAGAAAACAGAGCGAAACTATGCCGAGCGAAAACAAGGCACAATACTTTCCATTGGAGGCAGCATACACGCGATGCTGACAGTAAAGCTTTCCGATGATGATGATGATGATCGGGGCGTAAGGGCGGCGTAACAAAATAGTTAAATGGCGCCCATGTAAAGCTTTCCGAGCAAGATAAGTTAATTGCGAGGTAATTTAATTGAGAGTTTTAGCTCTTCCCAGTGACCTTGCCGCACTAGACGGAAGACTATTAGTCTCATAACTGGAACGGTAATGGACCAATAACACGCATGGTTGGCAGTGTACTCAGAACACTCACTGAACAGCCCCAAATCGCATGCCTGAGTTCAGATTATTCCCCAGCACATTGGGTGCTCCAATGAAGCACGATATCCCTAATACGCTGTCTGTCAGGGTTGTAGGGAACGCACTAGCCGACCCATGTGGGTGTCCTGTCAAGTTGTCGGGTTCTCTTCCCTCCTACTGTGATGCCACCTCAACTAGCGACTCAAAGCTGGCCATGTCCTGCGACAGGTGCATCAGAGTGCTGTGCGTGACACGATGTGCACAGCACCGCAAAACGTGCATACTAGTGCATACGACACCCCAGCTTGGTACAGGCGACAGTCTGCCGCCCGGACATCAGCATCCCTTTCTCATTCCAACCATGCCGAGTTCTGTCCATCTCCTCCAGTTTACAGAGTCGCCACCGGACCCAAACGACAGCATCCCATTCCACCTCATTCTCCACTCCGTGTGATAAGGGCCACACGTGAACTGTTCCGGCTCTGTCACCGTCACCCGTCACCTGTCTGTCTCTCTGTTCTCTCTGTCTCTCCTGTCTCTCTGTCTCTCTGTCTCTCTGTCTCTCTGTCTCTCTGTCTCTCTGTCTCTCTGTCTCCGTCCCCCGTCTTCGTCTCTCCGCCGCAGTGTGAAGCAGCCCCGACTCTGACCACCACTCTCCGGCCACAGACGGATAGCCGCGGCCGACCCTCGGCGGTGTGGAGCGGTGAGGTGAGTTTTTGTGGCCGTGTTTGCCTGACGGTCGGTCACGCCGTCCGCTTTCTGGTCTGGTTGGCAGCAGGGACAGCACGGTCAGCCGTGGACAGTCCAGACCTCCAGACGATAGACACAGCCCTGGTCCACACGCCGATCACTGGCAGAATGGTGTCTGTCCTATAGTAACTGTCAACTGACGCCTGCCATCCCGTAATTGTGTTGCATGTTGTCGTCGTTGCTTCAGGCATCAGTGCCACCACTACATATTTGGCTACATGGGTCCTGTCCAGCTTCAACTTGATGCTCATTATCGACTGCCACTACCCACAGCCCTCAGCTCCAGCACAATTTTCCGTCCCGCCATATGCTGCCATCTCCCATCCATTTTCATCTCTGAGCCGACCACAAAACCACGGACATCACACAGCTTCGCCGTGATCTGCTTCATCTCATCATCAGAGTAACGGCGGCGGCAGACGGCAGGGCACCTCATCCAATCTGGAATCCCAGAGCAGATGGCCGACCCACACAGCCGCCGCTGCCGCGGAGGCGGCAGCGGCAGTCCAGCAGTGGCAGGAGTAACAATCAGCAGACAGCAGTCAGTCAGTCAGTCAGTCAGTCAGTCAGTCAGTCAGTCAGTCAGTCAGTCAGTCAGTCACAGTCAGCAGTCAGCAGTCAGCCATCAGCAGTCAGTCAGTCAGCAGTCAGCAGTCAGCAGTCAGCAGTCAGCAGTCAGCAGTCAGCAGTCAGCAGTCAGCAGCAGTGGCAGCAGCAATCATCAGCAGCAGCAGCCGGTCGGCCAATCTCCCCCGGTCGGCCGGCCAGAGAGCGTAATCGCCGACTGCCACAATGGACCGCGCCGCGTCGGAGCGGCAATAATGGCGCACTGACGCGCCGCGTGCGCCAATCGCCGCCAATAGGCCAGCGACAACAGCGGCCATGATGAGAAGACGGTAGCGGCAGACGCCGTCCAGATGGACAGAGCAGTGATTCAGGGGGAAATAAAGACAGTCATCGAGAAACTAACGGAATTCTGGCGATGGGGTAATGTGTAATTGAGTTATCGGAACTAATTAATTAAGGCACGAATTAAATTGAAGTGAGCAGCGGCACACTTGTAAAAACACCCACATAAAGAAGCATAAAATCGGGGACGGATATTTTTTGACATCTTGGCTTTAATGGATCAACCTTCTCGCGGCTCTTCAATACGTATCCACATTCGATATAAGCACACTAAATCATATGACGAACTCGTGCTCGACCATGCTCAATGACAGCCCTTCATTACAGCTCCATAGTCCATACAAGTACCATGCATCATAGCTAATCACATCTGTAGACAGAGACTAATGCTTCGGACATAATTCAGCCACTGATAATTCATCATCGTGAATTAGCAAGCAGGCTGACACTTGAATGGGTTAATCATTGAACCAAAAACAAAGCCCTTCAACAAATGTTGGTTTAATATATACACTGGCATACAAATGAATATGTGTGAAAGAAATACGAGCATATCGAAAGCAAAACAGCCCAAGAGCTCGCGCTTGAACACTGATCAGCCGAGGGACTGTTCTCCAGACATCTGCAAACCTATGGCATCCCGGTCACGGGTCGCGACTGCACACAGCTGGCGAATCCGTAGCACCGTCTAGATTGACAATTACCCTCTGAGATCGTCTGCCGGAGAGCTTTTATCACCGAGAGTGGCGATACCGCTGAGCTGCCGAGAGTCGTCAGTCGGGCGCCCGTCTGGCGGACGACCAGGTCTCTATCTGAGGCACTTCACTGGAGTCAGAGGACCCTCCTGATCCGTCTGACGGACGGCCAGGCCTCTCACTGCTGTCACTTTACTGAAAGTCAGGGACCTCCTGTATCAGCTGACGGACGGCCAGGCCTCTCTATCTGAGGCACTTCACTGGAGTCAGAGGACCCTCCTGATCAGTCTGACGGACGACCAGGCCTCTCTATCTGAGGCACTTCACTGGAGTCAGAGGACCCTCCTGATAGCTGAGGAGACGGCAGACCTCTATCTGAGGCACTTTCACTGGAGTCAGAGGATCCGGATAGCTGACGGGACGCCAGGCAATCTACTATCTGAGGCACTTCACTGGAGTCAGAGGATCCCCCTGATCCGCTCTGACGGACGGCCAGGTCCTCTCTAGGCACTTCACTGGAGTCAGAAGGACCCTCCTGGATACCGTCTGACGGCGGCCAGGTCTCTATCTGAGGCACTTCACTGGAGTCAGAGGACCCTCCTGATCCGTCGGTACACAGGGCTGAGAGCCATAGCAGCAGCAGCATCACGCCAAGAGCGTTAGACTCGGGCGGATCAATATGCGGAGGCGTCAACAGTTCGATCGTGGGCTGTGTGGACAAAGAGAAGCACAACTTCCAGGACGCTCCACCGACGATGAATGTTTGGTTTACAGTTCAATGTTTGTTTGCATGACACTAGCAACCATACTTCTACATTATTCCGTAAACCGATGCATCCTACTTGAGTTGCCCACGAGCTTAGTCAAGTACCACTTTCTCGACGAACAGGCGACCTCCATAGACCATACCCCACTCTACCCGAAACCCGCCCCCTCGCCTGCCGACGGGGCGGGCGGTGTCAGTTGACAACCACTCTGTCACCCCCAGGCATAGACCACGGCGTTATTTGTTCAGCATAGACCACGGCGTTATTTGTTCAGCAGATAGCCCGGCTCCGGCCTCCGTCCGTACACAGACAGAGGTGGGAGAGGCCAGGGGAGACAGAGAGCCGGAAAGTGCAGGGGAGACAGAGGCAGAGGAGACAGAGGCAGAGGAGACAGAGGCAGAGGAGACAGAGGCGGAGAGGCAAAGGAGACAGAGAGCCGGAGAGGCAGAGGAACCGCCCAAGGCTGAGAACACAGGCCGGATGAGATTCTGCCTCTGCCGCCGACATCGGTTACAGTGCTGCCACAGCCGCCACCGCCGCCGTCCCCGTCGACAGCCGACCCCGCATCCTGTATCATCAGTGTCCCCACGGAAATGGCTCCCACAATCGAACGGAAACCCACGGAAACGACGCTACAACCCAACGGAGCCCTACGGAAACGGTAGCCTGACAGTACACTGGTCGATGTCAGGAAGCACATAGACGTTGGTAGACACACGAGAAGATGGCAAAGCTTAGTACGCTTCTTAGTACTGTTCACAATTGGTCTCATTCCAGAATGACGTCTCCAATCTCTCCGCGAAAACCCGGCGCCTTCGTAGTCCCAACTGACTCCATTGCAAATAAATATTCCTAGTGTCAGTCTAACTAAATTTGTGACCAAAGCTCTTCCGCCTGTCGGCTTCTGCACTGCTGCATCCAGTGTTTTGTTTCCCAGTCATCCGCAGCGTTGGCCATGTCGCCGCTCCTTCAGCAGGAAGCTCTCTCGGCGGTGGCGAAGCCCCGGCGGCGGCGGTGAGGTCTCCCGCGGCGAAACCTCCAACTGCACCGCCAACACCGCCGCCCCCGCCGCCGCCCCCGCCGCGTGGCCAGCTATTTCGGGTAGACAATGGCGGCGGCGGGGCGCGACGATCCGGGAGGTCCAGCGTGACGCCGTGCCGCCCCGGCCAGACGCCACACGTGTCACATACACACCGGGCTGGCGGTGGCTAGGGACAGGACAGAGGCGTGGGATCAGCCCGGGTCAGACCGGCGGACAGGATGTCTCAGCCAGAGGGAGGGATGGCAGAGACCGACGGCCAAACACCTGGCGTAGGCGGAACACTGAGACCAAGGGCGCTGATAGCACTAGAACACAAAGAAAATGCACGCGTAGGCGGGTCGACGAGCCAAGGGAGCTAGACATGCGAACTTCTTGTAGAAAATGAACGATAGAAGGTCGAGAACGAGCTTTAAACATAATATGGTGAGCTTGAATCACTTACGTACCAGTCGGATACATGAGATTTTGTCCTAACCACTCTCGAGGGACTAAGAACACTATTAGCCAACGCATGAAGGTGTGCCGACGCTTCAACCACTCTCGATGAATTCGGAACACTTTTAGCCGAATCATGAGGTGTGCCGACACTTTTCGTGACATCAAGGGAAGAATCGACACGACCTCAAAGTTTGTACGATGACCAGCAAACTCCTAGTTGTCATCATACAAACTTTGAGTCATCGTACAAAACCTACCACTCGTGTCCATCAGCAAGAATACCGTCGAGTGTCATCACCGACAGCACCTCGACAGGCCCGTTGCTAAGACCTTGTCTAAGCTAAGACCGTGACTGTCAGTCCTGGACCGTGCGTGGTTGGGGTTGGGGTGGGGGGGGGGGGCTGTTGAGGCTTTTCAGCTCCCAGCCCCCGGACCCACGCATCGCAGTGGCACAAACGGTAACAGAGAAACAGACCAGCTATCCCGGCCGCAGCATCGCCACCATATAGTCAGTTAACCGCACGCCTCCGCCCAGCAGCCGCCCACACACCGCAAACGGCACGCCCCCACTGACATCTGGCGAGAGAAAGCCGCACTATCGCCCACCTCACGCAATCGTCTAAAACCCCAAACAAAACGATGCTGAGTGAGATTTAGTGGGCCGTAAAACGCCCCCGGTGGACTTTGATGGGGTCCAATCCCCCACGCATTGCAGACGGATGACCACAAAAGCCACTATCTTACCACAAAGCTGCCCACACGGACCACGGACAGAATCGCAGGGCGTCGCCGACCGTATGGTAACCCGCGCCGTTACCGTCCGGCAGCTCGGCCGACTTTCCAACATCAACTCGGCTCCAAAGTTCGGTTTGAATGGCTTACTCGACATAACAGCTTGTCCAACGTTGCCTACAATAGACCAAAAGTGCACTCAATAAATGTCACGGTCTAAACAGAGCCACCATCACTAACTGTCGACTCACACCGACACGACTCACACCGGTAGGCGTCTTTTAGAGATCGTAAGCGACCTGTGAAGGGTGGTGTAAGGCAGTCACACAGCCCGGCCAAATTCAGAGACCCGGCGACAGGCAGGTCAGAATAAGGTCATGCTATCAGAAGGGATAGCTTGAAAAGGAGCGTTTAGCTATGATAGTATGAACAATTCCTGACCTCCCTTCCCAAACTCCTGATTTTGGCAGCCATGTGGCCAAGACAACCGACAAGAGTCAAAGCGAGGTGCCTCACCTGTGCCTCGCCGAGTCCCAGTTCGATCGTGTCGAGACTCTTCTGGATGAGTCCGGCCTTCTCCTCGACGAGCTCGGAGCGCTCCTCGCTGGCTTTCATGGAGCCGACCAAGCCATGCAGGATCGAATTGTGGTCGTTCCGCAGCGCCTCCAGGCCTGGACGGGGCGGACAGATCACCGGTCAACAGAGGTCACAGTGCGGACACGAGATAAACGACAGGCACACAGCGGCATGACGTTTACAACAGCGGGAAGAAGCCAGGTCAAGATATCAATCTACCGAAACAGGGAGTCTAGACGGAGGTAAATGGGGTGACATTTAATATCAGAGGGATAGAGCCAGGCTATAGTGACATGGGAGGAGGAGGGGGCGCAGAGGGAGGCAATCGGCCACAGAACAGCAGCGAGACAGAACAGAGAGGCGATAATCTAAAGACTTTCGCAGAGTGGTAGCGTGTCAGCAGCGGTAATACGGCTGGTCGCGGCCGCTTTCAGGTCGTGATGAAGCCTTGATTGGGTCGGGGCTGAGTTGCGATTTCGGTCTGAGTTGAGATGAAACTCTCGCCAAGCCGTCATAGATAAGTGAACAAAGTACGGCCAATCAAAAACACATCACAACAACATGATATCACAATCACAACAACATGATATCAAACCACACGACAAACATACATCAAACCAATTGACAAACACGCAAGGCCTCTACGAACCAAACCCCGGTCATTGCAATATTACACTTCCACAACAAGAGAGACCATCGTGGCCTGCTCCCACCGCTCATCCCATCAAATGGACCTGATCATCTGATGGCAGTCTGACGTGATTGCCTAACATCCCGCGCCCGCCAACGCCATGCAATCGTCCGCCCAGAAGCCCAGGCCAATCAGTGGGGATCTGCATAAAATATCTCCCAGGCATCCGTTCCCGCCAGTCTGGCCTGCTATAATATACGGCATGGCGAATTTCCATTAGTCTGGCGTGCTTTAATACACGTCATAGTGAGCTGGGCGGCCCAGTAGCCCATTAAGCGGTACAGAGCATGGCACCGGACGCTGTCTCGGCCGTGGTTCAACAAACATTGCACAACACATCACATCAGAGTCCCGCCGGCAACACCAAAACCAGAGGTTAGTGACGTCGACGGGGGCAGCTGGCCGGGTCACTGCAGTGACGTAGACGGGAACAGATGGCGGTCTACTGCAGTTGACGTCAGACCGGGAACAGTGGCGGTCACTGCAGTGACGTCAGAGCGGCGTACAGCGGTGACAGACGGTAACGGTGAACGGGGATGGCTGAGACCAGGGACATGTGACTAGCATGGCGTCGGGGCTGGCAAACTGGAGCCCCAAGAGGAGAGTTCGGATTGCCGCCACGACTGCCCGTGCTCACCAGTGACCAGTCTCACCAGTGACCAGTCTAGAGGTCAGTTACCAAGGGAAAAAGTACCTCCCGTCTCATCCAAGGTCACAAGACTACAAGGTCACTAGACAGGGTGATCGAACCATTCATTCGCGAATATCGGAACTACCACGGTCCGTTCATCTGCTTTGCATCCAACGTCCGGGGATGGCCTACATTGAGCTAGCTTCATCCAGGGAAGAAGCATGTGACAGATTGTTACAATAAGTTTGAGGAGGAGAATGGTTTGCCGACAGCTGGGCGTGCCATTTCTCACAGATATGAGTTACTCGCCGTATATGAGTTACTATATCTTCCCAGTCGACAGCCTGACATCAGCAGCCTGCGGGGCTCTGAGTTATGATAAGAATAGAACCACTCCAAGGTAGTTTAAATGGTAACACAAACGACAGAAATGAGCCCGACGCGCGTATCTGATACTGTGGCACCAATGCTCGTCAGTTTCATTGCACACAAATAGCATTTAAGTATCAGACAATACTCTGCAGAAATGTGTGGACAATGTTGTTGTATGGATGTTGGATAACCCGGGCGCAAATGCTATTTACAATATTCACGGATGGTAGCGCAGTGAGGGCAAGTGAAGGTAGATGTGGGTATTTTTAATTCTATACCGAGATCAGAGTTTGCGATTTCCGAGGCATCACATTTGCCCACCAGCAGGTAATGGGAAGAAGCATGCATAACTGCACATCCATCTGACATGCACATTGCACGGTTCGTTTTTAATCTACCCGATGCAGCCGACTCCCCAGTCCCCAGGGTCTGACGCTGCCACCGTTCGGACCCAGAACCGGGCACGTCGCCTGTTACGACTACGGCAAGGGTCGCTGTTAGCAATTTGTGGTTGGCAGGCAACGCGCTAACAGCCCCAGCACGGGGCGGGGTGGGGAGCGGTGACCGGAATGCAAAGGTTCAGGGTCGGCGTACCCGGCGTACCCGGCGTACCCCACCAACTGTGAGCCATCTCAACACGTCCGGACACCTGTTACTGCGTCTACGTTAGCCGCGAATAATGGTGCGTAGTTTAGCCAAGCGCAGGCTCAAACCAACCCACATTGACATATAATCCAAGAATACTAATTAATGCATTGCAAGATCGTGAGGTGGGGCGCAACGGCACTCTTCTCGCATATAAACAGAACGCATTTGTTTGGGCAATATCAAAGCTAAAGCTCTGTCAGTCTGCATTAGCGAGTAGCGACCTTCCGACAAGCGTGTTCAATTGCTACGACTGTGCGCGGCGTGAGGCCTCCGGGGCAATATTAGATCCGGTGCTGCTGCTTCACACGCACACACACGGACCAACCATAACCTACGCACCGCACTCCGTACTTAACCCGTATAATGAGGCAGTCGGGTGGCCTTCTTTGTCAAGGCCGGACCCCACATACATCGCCTGACTCAGCTCTTCAACAACGTACTCCGCACACTACAGCACAACAATGACGACCGCAACCGGCCTGACTGTGCTCTTCAACAACGTAATCCGCACACTAAAGCACAATGACGACCGCAACCGAAAACAAACGCAAAAACAAACACGCACTACAACCCCGTCCAATTAAAGACCACTACAGTGAACGTCTCGCCAAGGTCCCGTCAGAGCTGTCCGACGTATCAGCCAACGCACCTTGTATCACCGTCTTGGTGTTGGTCATGATTTCGTCCTGCGATTGTGCCGTCATCTTGCCTATAGATTCTATCTTCTTTCTGCAACGGAGAGAGAGCACCTTTGTCAGTTATGCACCAGACCACGACACGCTGACTGGAGGTGACCGGACGCCGACAAACACAGGCAAACACTGACGTCACCGGTGTTCACAAACAAACACGGGTGTGCACAAACAAACAGCCGACACGGTGTTTCAGTGGCGGCACCGTTCGAGAGTCCGGTGTGGGTTACTACAGTAAAGGGCGGCAGCGGTAAGTTCGCTATCTCTGATACTGATAGACAGCAGAGGTCTCTGCTAGCCAACAGTCGGCCAGTCATACTGCATACCTGCATACTGACGAGGGCGAGTCCATCACGGCCACAACATGTTGGTTAGAGGGATAACTCCGAAACATCATATTTCGCTTCCTTATAACTAAGTTAAACCCATTTGTATTGTGCATAAGAGTCAACTACATTGTATATTGTCTTTGAAATATTGCATATTGTCTTTGAAACAAGCAAATCTGTCAGTTTTCCGTCTATTTCCTTTCAGAGGAGGGCAGGCGGGCATGGCCCCGATGGCGGCCATTCATGCCCGCCTGGACGTCAGCGTAGGCTCCACCATTACGGTCTGAATCAGCATGACGGCTGGCGCCTCCCGAGCCACACCTTGGCCAGCACAGCTGGGAGTCGTCAGTCACAGGTGCAACCGAACAGCCATGTCAGTGCGCGATAGACGTACGTCTGCCCAAGTCTGCCGCCGACACAGCCTGGCCACGAACAGCCGTGTCAGTGGCGTGACGTGACGCTGCCCACAGTCTCCGCGAACAGCCTGGCACCGACAGCCGTGTCAGTGGCGTGACGTGACGCTGCCCACATTCGTGACGCCGACACAGTCTTGCCTGTTACCGGTGATGACGTCATCACTGGCACACAGCGCGGCTTGTGACGTCACGTACACGAGGGACGCGGTCTGCGCCAGGCACGTGGTCCGCTGAACGGGCACGAGCGAGGGTCTCGCCGACGATAGATGTAGCAACGGCAGCAATTAAATGGGGATCACAATTTTTGTACATTTTGTATCGCAGCATATTACCGAACATTGGGGGGGGGGGGGGGGATATGATCCAAATACCGGTCCAAATGGACTCAAAGTGTAGCACCATCTTCAGTTTTGTTTGGGTGGCAATTTTTTGCTGTGGTAAAAAAAAACCTTCTTCTTAGTGGTATTTGCGCATTGTCTGGTATTTAACACCTCATTTCTGTATTTTGCGGGATACTTTGTAGGTTTATATTAACAAAATCTTACCCTATTTATCGGTACTTCGTGCGCGTAAAAATGAGTACTTTTGTGGAAAAACTAGTCATACCTTCTGTAACTGTGACCTCGGCAATGTCCTATTTCTAGTATAAGTTTTCGGTTCCTAGTAATCAATTCATTGAATCCAGTTTTAGTTGATGCTTTAGAATGTTTTACCTCCAAATTCAACAATGCATGTTTGAGCTTTACTCTTTAAGGAGCTTAAGAAGACAACTTTGTCATAATATATGTATGTGCGTTTCACAGCCCACACATTTTTGTTTGTTTATTTTGGTGTAAAGGTAGGGGTGCAAGCCAGAAAGGAAGGGGGCGCAGCAATACCTATGGCAGGGGCGAGGGTGGGTTACAGTCTGTCCTGAGAAAGGCCCCCCCCCCCCTAATTTGAAACACGGATTCGGCGCTTTATTCTGCCGAGAGCCTCCTTATATATCCTTTCTAGTTTGGAGGAGAGAAGTTGCCCATCAGTCTGGCTTAGGGGCCCTCCGACTGGTTTTTCATGGGTCCCTTTCCGATCTGGTCAAGGACACCTTAAAACCTTGCCCATGGGCCCCTCTTGATTCTTACCAGTTCGACTCATCTGGTCTTCTGGAGGCCACCTCCGGGCTGCTCCTTTTTCTTTTTAAAACGAACTACAGTATCAAAGCCTTTTGCAATTGCGTCCTTGGGACCAATGGGGGGGGGGCACTTGCCCCTTGTCCCCCTTCGCTTGCCCCTGTGCAGGAAAATGGTTCTTTAGACGGTTTTAACTCTAATGACTTCGCCTCAAAATAAATGCTGAACCCATATCGTTACAATACCACAAGATAAGCAGTGGTTCTTGTATTCGTTCTAGTCAACATAATTGCTACTGAAATACAAAAAATAAACAAAATTTAAGTTAAATACGACAGATTCAGGTGAAATACCCCAGATTGAGGTAAAATGCAACATTTGAGGTGAAATACTACAGATTGAGGTGAAATACCACAGTATTCGGTATGTTCCTTTGAGTTCTGGCTAGGTCCAGCTCATATCTGCAACATTTGCTACTGAAAAAAACACTAGTTGAAGGTTAAATTACTACAGGATTGAGGTGAAATACCACAATTGTAGCGTGAAATACCAACAGATGAGGTAAAATACCACAAAAAGTTTCAAAATACCACATAAGTAGTTAATTTTCACCACCAAATAGTTCCTTAAAAAATGTAGGCGAAAAGAATTATCTCCCGTTTTGTTTTCCACCAAAACCGAAGGCAGCAGCAGAATCCAGAACCCTACACGCAGAACCAGGCTCCACCATAACTGTAAATCTTCACTGAGTAGCTGCCCTTTGCCGACACGAACGCCGGACAGCAGACAGGACACCTGACAGCTCCAGCCAGCCAGCCGTGCCGCACGTCCGCCATGCCGGCCGTGTCGGTGTCTTGTTTCAGCACTGCCGTCCGCTGCAGCAGCAGCGTCAACAGCAGCCGTGCGGTGCAGGGCCGCCCCGCCCCGCCCTGCGGCACCGCCAGAGTGGAGGCCGCGGTCGCCACTTCGCCCACGTCAGCCCGTGACGTCACAGCAGCAGCCGCAGCAGCAGCTGAGTCACTGAGCAGCTGACGGCGCGGCTGACTGACTGGCCAGACGGCCCCGCCCCGCCCTCTCCAGCCAGGCTAGGCTAGGCTTGGTGCGGCGGTGCGGCGTGCTGCTGCAGGACGGATAAACCACAGAGGAAAATGGTTCCTGCACTGTCTGTCGCCCAGCTTCGGTCAGGGTGGGAGGTTCACACAGTCGGACAAAGAGTCAGAACTCAGAACAGACGGATAAAGGTGCGTGTTTCACGAGGCTTGTGGAGGACCTCTCGACTAGAGACATGCAGAAGGAACAGCGACAGAAGGGCCAAATGAATCCGTCACTGTAACCCGCAGATTCGCATTGCAATCAGGGAACACACAAATATGATCGCAGTCGCGCCTAAGACCATTGTCTGTGACAATGGAGTTCCATCCATGGAGAATGGAGCTCGCGTGGTCGAGTATTCGCCCAAAACAACTTATATTTCTTCACAAACCCTTATATAAATTATCGCCATATCTGTCACAGTTCATCATGAGCCCAGTGAGAATTCTCCTCGGAAGCAGCTCCAAGAGTCTGCTGGTTTGATCATCAATCACTCGGTGGTCTGCGCCGGCTGCTGCCACTGGGCCCCAGCTGGGACCCAGCGGAGAGAGAGGCACAGAGAGGCTTCTGGTACCGAAATACGCCGGTCCACGGGGCCCGCCCAGCCCATAAGTCACCGCTCGGAGTCGAGATACGGGAGACAGTCATCACAGGGCAGCCAGGTCAAGGTCATTTCGAGGATAATGCAACCCACAGGCCACAGGGGGACAGCACACAACTGCAGATCATCAAAAGGATACGACGAATACAAAATAAATATCGAAATATCACAGTACGCGGTGGCGGCCGGAGAGAGCTGAAATGAATGAAATAAAAATGAATGTGCTGACGTTGCAAAGGAAACATTTAGATTAGATACGATCGTTTCTTTGCGGATAACACGCCTGGCTGCAGTTGGGGCACCATACACAAAGAGTAGAAACCACAAATGAAACGCCACGTCCATGGCCGGTCAAAGCCCCCCATGCCGCTCCCGTGCTGACTCAGCGACTCTCTAACTTGACTCTGAGTCATACTAAGCCAGCGACTCTGAGACCTTCACCTGAGTCATACTCAGCCAGCGCGGCGAGCCTGGCTTCGGTCGACTCCCACGTAACACAGACGATCGGTCAGCAATCCTCCACCAGCCGGCAGCCACCGCCTGCCGCCACCAATGCTCACTCATCCCCGACGTCAAGTCATAAACAAACGCGTGAGCGCCGCTGCAGAGCGTGTCGGACGTGGCCCGCAGTTCTGACCGGCAGGCCAGTTAGCTGTAAATCGCTCCAGTCAGGCCGACAGCAGCGTACCGGACGAGCACAGCATGCCTTCCCCAGACTCCTGTCAGGGTGAGTGCGCTTTCCGAGACTACAGTCGGGTCATAGTATGCTTCCTGAGACTCTAGTTGGACCACCGCATGCTTCCCTGTCTCTAGTCAGGTCAAAGCATGCTCTCTGGAAATGGAGTCTCCAGTCGCTGCCACATAGTCGTGGAGATTAGAAACTGAGTGGCTCTGTCGGACCACAAAAGCGCACAAGGTGACATAACAGAAGCGAGCCAGCTTACGCGCCCGACTGAAACATGACCGCACCAAATCAGCCGCCGCCGACCGGAGTCGGACGCCGAGCTATTCCAAGTCACGTTCAGAACAGTCGGCCCATTTGACACGCAAAGTGGCTGGCGCCGCCGAGCCCCGCCGCCGAATACTGCAGCTGGACGACGGCATAATATCAGAGGGAGCGTTCCAGAGAGAGAGAGAGTTTCGGCCATATTACCGACAAAAGAGACGGCCTTGACCCCATACATCCTGTCGTGACCCCAAACTCCTGTCATAACCCCGCACATGCTCTACAGTGGCATTTCACCCTAACTTGACCCATACACCCTCCTTCGACCCTTACACCCTGCCTTGACCCTTACACCCCTGCCTTGGCCCCTACACCCAGCCTTTACCACCACATCCTTCCTTGCCAACATACATCCTGTCACGACCTAGTAAAACTGGCTTTGACATTCTACCCGGAGACTAACTCCTTTAGAAATGCCTCAATCAGACATCCTTTGAGTACGCCGCCGCCGCCGGTAGCTCTCAGAAAGCCCGAATAGCCGGCATTCACGCCTTGATGACGCCGTGAAAAGCGTCCCGGCCGACAAAGGCATGTCGACCGAAAGGCGCCGGAATACTAAACGGGTCACTGGCGGAACTAGCCACCGTGTTCCGGTGGCGATGAGCTCCGAAGACTTGAGCTGGTGCCGGGAGAGGCAGAGGACAACCACAGGACTGTAGGGACGGCAGGGAGGGACATAGCTATGTAGGGAGTGGATGTGGAGACATGGAGCTGACGGGGGGGGGGAGGGGGGTCCGCACTCCGCAGCGCGTGATGCCCTGACGTACATGGGCGGCACAAATTCAGCCACGTCGACGTCAGTCAGCGTGTGGGTCTTCTGATTAGAATTCAGCCTTAATTGACTTGCGAGCCGTGGCGTGCCTGCTGTGTCTGTGTTTACTTAGAGTCAGCACTCTCAGCGTAGTCCGGGAATGTTCCACCGAGTCCGGAGTCCGGGATGTTCCCGAGCCAGCGGACACCATGACAGGGTCCGACACGAAGCGTCCTCGCACCGACTGACAGCGGCAGCCCACTCTCATACAGACATTATAAAGCAGCAGCTAGAAGGTTCATGTGGTAGAAAGTACCTCAGAAGCGTAAGCAAAAACAAGAACTTTTTGCTTTTATGGGTTTCGGGCGCGCGACAACTAAGCGTCCAATTTGCGCCATCAAAAACAGACCGATTCGGAGAACAAAAAAAAGATATCTTATTCGTAGCAATGAGGCTTGACTGAAGTGGCATTCGATATGGCAGGACAGGTCTTTTTGTTTTGAGAGCTTGAGCGGCATTTGTACCTATATCACTATGGATCAGATAACTCGTTTTCGCTCAGAGATCCGGAGTTACAGGAAGGACGACACAAGCATCTTTTTGAGCTGGTGTCCGGTGTGTTGGGACGTCTGCTTTAAGCACAGTTCCTGACTGCCAAAGCACCACAGATGTCCTCACCGGGATCTGATCCACAGTTGCATCACTGGTCATGTGATTTGGGTGCGCCCACGAATCACGAGTTCAGTCACAGAATCGCGCCGTGACATGAAGTGGTCAACTGGTCACTACACAGTCTAATCGAGGCATGCAGCAGATTCCGCCCGACTGTTTAGCGTCTCGCGCGCTGCGCCGGCACAAGTCCTACAACCAAGGTTCAACATGTGTGAAGTGGTGAGACTGTTGGGGGTGGGCGGTGATACTGTGCGTGAGTCAAAGACTGACAAAGAGCGGCGAGCACACTCCCCAAACATGTCAGCACGAGGTGCTCCATCTGTCGCTAGGTGCGTCACCACGAACTGCACTAAACTCGAGCCGGTTGACCACTCAAGCCGCTCTCTGCAGCCTCTCATCCGGTAGCGCTACACAGTATGATAGAGGCCTCCTCGGAAGCTCCACCTATTATAAGGTCAGTAGAAGATGTGGTCTTCGTCCCGTGAAGTATCAGCCGAAAGTGAGCCGAGGTGCTTGTCTTGAAGGCCTCAGAGGAACGACGCTGTGCTAGGACGATACGGCTGGAACGGGCATTGCAGTAAATAACAGTACGGAACGCCGCCGCGCTGGCCGGCCGCCGAGGCGACTGATAACCTCACGGTCAGAACGGTCGATCACAGGCTGGATCACAAAGCCCGGAAAAACGGACCCGTGAGGCGCTCACAATGCCCTGGACCTGGGCTTGGCTGCTTGGTCTAATGTCTGGGCTGCCAGAGCGTATGGCTCGCTGCTGAGTGTGTTGTACTGTGTACTGTTCCAGCGACGAGTCGAGGCTACCCTCCTTAGACTCGAGGCCTCCTAGTCACTAATGGCAGGCCGCTGGCCGCCAGATCGATGGTCGGTTAGTGCAGCGGAGCATGGATTTACCGATAATCACGATAGAGCGGATAATCAATAACAGAGCTGATACCAAATAGCTCTACGAGCGGTCCATGGCAACATCAATGGTCAAGTAAGGCTAAACCGCGAGAGTTTTGTTTGTAATGTTACAAAATCAGGCGATATACTATTAGTCATGCGTTCATTTCTGAAGTACTTTTTACCTGGAATACCTGCTAGCAGCGGCGTCGCTACCGAGGGGAGGGGTGGGCGGACGACTCCCACAGCGATGCACTCTCGCCCCCAGATTGGGTGGACATAGCTCTATGAAAAATGGGAGGCAACACCTGCGTGTTGGTTGCCCACACACAGCTGGGCGCGCTTCCCACTCAAAATTTGTGGACGACGCCCTTGTCATGCTAGACTATTTATCATCCGATTGCGTTTCTCCGCAACCTTTATATTCACCATATATGTAATCGTACAGCAAACGAATGACATCAGGTCACACCTGATATTAGCCTCACGATGTCGTTCAGGTCTAACAGGAACTCTCTCGATCAGTATTACGATCGTTAAGCCTGGCGCCATCTCCGCCAGTTGTTTTTCAGCCATACATTTAGGACCCCCTCGGCCTCTTTTATTGATAAGGGACGAAAGCAAAACAAACTGGGTACATCCGCCTCCTAACATGTCAGCAAGCCAAAACAATGGCAGCCGCCACGTTCAAGGAAAACAAACCAGCCGCGAGAGGTGCAGGCCGAATGAAGGTGCATTGTTAGTCGACACCAGGCCCATTGGTGCACCCATCTGTAGTGGCTGACCAGGCAGCGAGTGCTATGCACTATCTCAGGGGCGGACTGAGGGCGGCTCCAGCAACCTATCCAGGGTGTTTGGGCTCCAGTGAATATTCGGAAGAGCCAACGTCTCTGGCACGCCACCCAGCAGTTCACTCCGGTTATTCCAGCCCACCCCGTCCGGGTTAGCGATCTAATTCATACCTACCATCCTTTCCACATCCCAGTCCCGCATTGTTGTGGTGCGTTTCGCCGACAGACGCCCTGGACCTGGATCGAGCGTGGAAGGAGGGACACGCGTGGCGAGGGAAAGGTTGAATCAATGCGAACTGGACAGCGCGGCGCGTGTCACGTGTTCGGTGTGGGGCGCGGCCCGTCACGCAACGCTAGTGCCCCATCCGGTCCGGCGGCTGGACGAGCGGTCTGCGGGTGACCGATGGCGGTGTCGTCCCGCTGTGACGTCCCGCTGTGACGGTCCGCTGTGGACGGTCCGCATGTGACGGCCCGCTGGACGGTCCGCTGTGAAGGTCTCGCTGTGACGGTCGCCTTGTGACGTTCCGCGTGTTGTACGCCGCGGGTGGGACGGCCCGCTCCCGATACAGCAGGTGCAAGACAGTTCTATTCGGTCTCACAGCTATCCTTACACTTATTTGCTGATAGCCCAGAAGTGTGCTGCTAACCTTTGTCACCTGCCAACTAGACATCAAGCTGTGTGCTCTCTAGAGCGCGTCTATACCCACATGTGTCACCGTCTCCACCCTTTGGCCGTCACACAGTTATGGAAGGTAAGTGCTGCCTCTCGTCTCCACCCCCCGAAGTGTTATAGTACGCGTAATCTCTTATTTAATGAAGGCGGTGTACCTCACGGAAGCGTATGAACGAACGTTGGCCGCTTCAGGATGAACCATTAAGAGTGTGCAGTGAGGATTAGGGCCTGGACCGCGACTGACCGTGAATGATATACCGCCAGAACTGGCCAACAAACAATATGGAAGATAAGGTGACAGGAACACATCTAAGCCCACGGTCTACGAAGAGCTTTTGCGAACAATTTTAGTGCAACAACAAAAACCTCACAATATCCACAAATCGTTCTGCGCAACATCGCGAAGCCCAGAAAACATTTCGCAATATACATATTTTAATATCTAGTATTTAGACACATTTACTTCTAAGATCTCATATCATGGAGTTGTATCAATTCATTGCATTCGTTTCTTCAGACGTGCGCCTCCGTTAATATTCATTCATTCACATTTGCGAGGTCGTATTCGCGCAGCGGGCTGAACTTTTTTCAGCCTACAGAATATCAAAGCATCCCATCTTAAAGACACCAGGGCGTGATATGACTAATCTGCGGCAGTGCTTCCAGTAAGCAGCCTTCAGGACGCTATATGACTCCAATCTCTGCGTAGGAATTACGAGCCCAGCCCAGCACCCGAAGCCATGACTACACTGCTTGGGGAGTTTGTATAACGAGCTGGCTCGTCTCCTTGGATCAGAATGGAGTCCTTTGAGAACGGCAAAAACGCTATGCGTGCGGCGGGCAGAGGGAACCGGCCGAGAGCAGCACAGCGTGGCTGGAGAGTGTCTATGTCCAGCGTCCGTATCCGCTGTCTGACCCGACCTGACCTAGCCAGGAACCACTAGTCTGACCTGACCTTCACAGGGAACGCATGTTAACGGACGCCCGTGGACTCGAACACATGGCCAGTCATTGCAAGCATCTGGCAGCGTCGCCTGTGAGGTCAGGTCAGACAGTGGTTCCTGCTAGGTCAGGTCGGGTCAGACAGCGGATACGGAGCTGGACAATAGCCACCTCTCCAGCCACGCTGTGCTGCCTCTCGGCCGGTCCCTCTGCCCGCCGCCGCAGCGTTTGCCGTCTCAGAGCAGCTCTGTCCAGGGAGAGCAGCTCGTTATACAGTGTAAGTCATGCTCATCGTGCTGGCTGGCTCGTAATCCTCGCAGAGATGGGTCATATAACGTCCTGAAGGCTGCTTCTGGAAGCCAACTGCCGCAGATTAGCATACAGTGGTGCCAGTGTGATGCTTTGTTCTGCAACTGAAAGTTCGCCGCTGCGCGAAACGACTGAAAGTGAATGAATGAATAAACGAGGGAACGTCTGAAGAAACGAATGCATGAATGAATACACTAATGAATGAAATACAAATAAATCGTTATAAATACTAATATTAAAATATGTATATTGCGAAATGTTTTTGGGTCATGTTGCGGACGATTTGTGATATTGTGATTTGTTGTTGTTGATAAATTGTTGAACTCTCTAGCATGGCTGTGTGTTCCTCCTTTCTTATTTTATGGCCAGTTCTGGCGGTATCTTCACGGTCAGTGCGTCCAGGCCCTATCTCCTGCACACTCTATGGCTCCTGAAGCGGCCACGTCGTCCGACGACTTCGATAACGCCGCTCTTACTGCAGTTACGCGCTATAACTTCGAGCGGAACGATGGCGGGGCACTCTCCATAACTTGTGATAGGTGGAACGGTGACCATCGGGGATAGACGCGCTCTAGAGAGCACCCAGCTGTGCGTGGTGACAGGAGCAGCACACCTTCCCGGGTTCAGCCATAGTGTGATGGTCGCCATACGTCGCCCTGCTGTATCGAGCGGGCCGTCACAGCGGCCGCTTCACAAGTCGGACCGTTCTACAGCGGACCTTCACATCGGGACCGTCACAGCGGGCCGTCACATGCGGATCACGTCACAGCGCCGAACCGTCACATCGCGGACGGCTCACAGATCGCGGACGGGACTACTGCCAGTCCGGTCACGCCGTGATCACAGCGGGACGTCACGCCATCGGTCACGGCCGTGTCACGCCGCCGGACCGGTAGACCTGTGCGTGACGCGCTGGACTCGTGACACGCGCCGCCGTCCGTCCCATCTGTCACCTCCCTCGCCAGTGTCAGGCTGGGTCTGTCGGCGAAACGCCACAACAACTCGGGACGGGATAGTGGAAATGATGGTAGGATGAATTAGACGCTTATCTGGGACGGGGTGGGCTGAAACAGGAGTGAATGCTGGGTGCGTGCCGAGACGTGGCTCTCGATACTGGAGCCCAACACCCTGGATACTTTTGGAGCCTACAGTCCCCCTGAGAGAGTGCAGCTCCTGCTGCCTGTCAGCTTAATGGGTGACGATGGGCCTGGTGCCGACTAACGCACCTCATCCCGCACCTCTCGGCCTGGTGCCGACTAACGCACCTCATCCCGAACCTTTCGGCGCTGGTTTGTTTCGTTTACGTGGCGGCTGCCATGTTTTGTTTGCCGAGCCGAGGTGGCGGATGTGCCCAGTTTGTTTTGCTCCCCATAAAAACAGGCCGAGGGGGTCCTAATGATGGCTGAAAAACATTGAGAACGGCGAGTGGCGCCAGGCTTAAACGATCGTAATCGATCGAGAGAGTTCGTTATACTGGAGAAGTGAGGCAATTTGGTGTGTTGATCTATGTTGTGTCGATACATTGGTGATTAAAGGTTGGGAGAAAGCAGGATGATATGCTAGAAGACGAGGGCGTCGCCACAACATTTTGAGTGGGAGGGCCCAGGCGTTTGGGCAACCAACCAGGTGTTTGCCTCCCATTTTCATAGAGCTAATGCTAAATCCCGCCAATCTGGGGGGGGGGGCGAAGTGATGCTGTGGGACGCCGCCCCCATCGGTAGCGACGCACCTGCTAGCAGGTAGCAGGTGAAAAGTACTTCAGAAATGAAACAAGACTAATGTATCGCCTGATTGTACGTTACAAACAAAAGTGCGGTTACCTTGCCCGATGTCATGACGTCGTGGCTATTTATCACTTATTGATTATCCGCTCTAATCGTGATTATCGGGTAATCCATGCTCGCTGATACCGACCATCGATCTGGCGGCCAGCGCCTGCCATTAGTGACTCAGGAGCCTCGAGCCTAGAGGAGGGGAGCCTCGAGTCTAGAGGAGGGTAGCCTCGACCTCGTCACCGGCACAGTACACAGTACACACTCTAGCCAGCGAACCATACACTGGGCAGCCCAGACATTAGACCAGCGAGCCAGCCAGGCCGGGCCAGGCGCCTTCCCGGTCCGTTTTCCGGGCGGTGACCAGCCTGTGATGTCCCGTCTGACCGTGTATCAGTCGACTCGGCGGCGGCAGCGGCGGCGGTGTCCGTCCCGTTTTACTGCCGCCGTCCAGCCGACCGTCCAGCCGCTCCGCCTCTGACCTTCAGACGCCGGCTCACTTGGCCCGATGACTTTCCCGGACCCGACCCACGTCTCACTGCCATTGGTTGGAGCCCGCGGAGGCTATCTACTGTGTACTGCACCGTGATGAGAGGGCTTGCAGAGCGGCCTGACAAATGTCAGCCGAGTGAGTCGTGCAGTGGGGTGAGACCCAGCGCGTGGGCACCTCGTGCTGCCATGTTTGGGGAGTGTGCTCGCCGCTCGTGTCCGATAGCGTCCAGGACCGGTTGGTGGCCTTGTGCCGGCGCAGCGCGCGCCTAACCAGTCGGGCGCGATCTGTGTTGCTCGTGAGCTGTGAGTGACCAGTGACCACTCCAGTCCGGCGCGATCTGTGATGCCCGTGATTCGTGGGCGACCACACTGACCAGTGATCACTGTGACCAGTCCGGTGGGACCATCTGTGGTGCTTTGCAGTCAGGAACTGTGCTTAAGCAGCGGTCCCAAACCAGGAACAGCTCAAGAGATGCTTGTGTCGTCTTCCTGGAACTCCGGCTCTGAGCGAAACGAGTTATCTGATCCATAGTGATAGTAGGTAAAACACGCTCAGCTCTCAAACAAAAAGACCTGTCATGCCATACCGAATGCCACTTCAGTCAAGCCTCATTTCTACGATAAGTGATCTTTTTGCTTCGATCGTGACTGTTTTTGTTACGCTTTGAGTACCTTTTAACCAAATGACCTTCTGCTGCTGCCTTTATAATGTCTGTATGAGAGTGGCGCCCGCTGTCAGTCGGTGCGAGGCGCTTCGTGTCGACCTGTCATGGTGTCGCTGCTCGGGAACATTCCCCGGACTCCGGACTCGGGAACATTCCCCGGACTCCGGAGTGCTGCCATCTCCAGTAAACAGACGGCAGGCACGCCGCTCCGGCAGTCAAATCAGGCTGATTTAATCAGACAACCCACACGCTGACTTTGACGTGACGTGGCTGAATTTGTGCCGCCGACTGTACGTCAGGGCATCAGCGCTGCGGAGGTGCGGACCCACTTCCCCTGCCGGTAGCTCTTCCCTCGGTAGCTCCCCCCACCACCACTCCGTCAGGCTTCATGTCTCCACATCCACTCCCTACAAGCTATGTCCCTCCCTTGCCGGGTCCCTGCAGCCTGTTTGTCCTCGCCTCTCCGGCACCCACTCAAGTCTCCGGAGCTCGTCGGTACCGGAACACGGCGGCTAGTTCCGCCCAATGACCCGTTTAGTATTCCGGCGGCCTTTCGGTCGACATCCTTTGTCGGCCGGACCGCTTTTCACGGCGTCACAAGCGTGAATGCCGGCTATTCGGCTTTCTGAGAGCTACCGGCGGCTAACGTCGGCGCTACTCCAAAGGAAATGTCTGATTGAGGGCATTTCTAAAAGGATTAGTCTCCGGTAGAATGTCAAAGCCAGTTTTACTAAGGTCGTGACAGGATGATGTTGGCAAGGAAAGGAATGTGGTGTAAAGGCTGGCGTGTTAGGGCCAAGCAGGTGTAAGGGTCAAGGCAGAGGGTCAAAGGGAAGGGAGTAGCGCGTCAAGTTAGGGTGAAGGCCACTGTAGAGCATGTGCGGGTTATGACAGGAGTTTGGGGTCACGACAGGATGTATGGGTCAAGGCCGTCTTGTGTAATATGGCCGAAACTCTCTCTCTCTCTCTGGAACGCTCCCTCTTGTATTATGCCTGTCGACCAGCTGCCCAGTATTCGGCGGCGTGGCTCGGCCCGCCAGCCACCTTTGCTGTGTCCAAAATGGGTCCGACTTTCTGAACGTTGACTTGGAATAGCTCGGCGTCCGACTCCGGTCGGCGGCGGCTGATTTGGTGCGGTCATGTTTCAGTCGGGCCCGTAGCCGGTCTCTTATGTCCCCATGTCGCCGGCTTTTGTGGTCCGACCAGAGCCACTCAGTTTCCCTCCACGACTATGTGGCACGACTGGAGACTCCATTTCCAGAGAGCATGCTTTGACCTGACTAGAGACAGGGAAGCATGCGGTGCTCCAACTAGAGTCTCAGGAAGCATACCATGACCCGACTGTAGTCTCGGAAAGCCCGCTCCCTCTGACAGGAGTCTGGGGAAGGCATGCTGTGCTCGTCCGGTACGCTGGTGCCGGCCTGACTGGAGCGATTTACAGCTAACTGGCCTGCCGGTCAGAACTGCGGGCCTCGTCCGACACGCTCTGCAGCGGCGCTCACGCGTTTGTTTACGACTTGACGTCGGGGATGAGTGAGCATTGGTGGCGGCAGGCGGTGGCTGCCGGCTGGTGGAGGGTTGCTGACCGACCGTCTGTGTTACGTGGGAGTCGACCGAAGCCAGGCTCGCCGCGCTGGCTGAGTATGACTCAGGTGAAGGT